>BDIU01000325.1:0-79077 GCA_002118135.1 Trebouxia sp. TZW2008
AAGACAATGTGGTGAAGACAAAGCTTTTGTAGCAAATGCCAGAGCTTTGAGACACATTTTGCTTGACAAAACACATGCAAATGTGCTGGGTTTGTGCTGTAAGATCTCCAAGCGATGTATTTAGCAATCGCTTACATTCGCAGCCACCTACATGCAAAATGATGCATGTTTGACCCTTTCGCGAGCAATCGGCTGTCGGCTTTCGCCCATTCGCCATTTGGCTGGGACTCGTGACCTTTCTGCTCTCTCACTGGGTACAAGGCTGAAGTTAGTACATGCCATATGGCGATCAGCACGTGGGATGCAATCTGCTGTGTCTGCTACACTCAAGCATTGATTCAAAGCATTCACCTGACGGTGCAGCATCAAACAAAACGACAGGGCCAAAAAAATCACGCTCACAATGTGTGAAATACACAAAACTCATTGTAATAAGTCAATTGACGCAAAAGTCTCTGGCAATCCATTGCCCATGCGGTGCAAAATATGCGTGTTTTGCTGTCAGCCATGGCTGGCTATATATATATCCTCTCAAAAGCATGTGAGATTACAGGAATGGACGGCACAAGGGTCTGGCCTTAGGTCAACCCCTATAGTTCTGGTATTCTCGTTCCGCATGGTATGGCGTCCAGACAATTTTGGATGGGTCAACTGCCAGACCAGCAGAGCCTGCTTCTCTCAAGTTCCTGCGCAGCATTTCCAACCAGACTGAATCACAAGCAGTCGGCATCTAAGCAGGGCGACACACTTGACCCAAGCACCCTAATGGCCGCAAACGGGTGTCTAGTCAGGTCACAGTCCAGGTGGCATTAACAGAACAAGAAAATTGCCAGTGAGTGCAGCTTACACAATGTGCTTGTCCAAATGCTACAAGCAGTCAGACGACAACGCCAATCAGACAGTGACATAAGTGACAGTCACATGGCAAGCGCTGAGTTTCTGATAGCATCAATGTCATGCGACTGACTTTTACAATGAGTTTAAGTCACATTGCAGATGACGTACTGGACGAAGTCAAGGTTGAATGTCAGTCATTACAGCGATGAACATCGTGCGATTTGACTGACCTCTAAATGGTTTTGAGCGTAAAAAGCAGCCCCTGAAAAGGTCATGTCGTGCGAATGAGCTGGAGCAAACCCCCACAGTTGTGGAGGATTTGTGTGATGTGACTGACCTTTCAATGCTTTTGGGTGCGGCGCAGATGACATGTTGTCCTTTCTGGTGTTGGCGGAAGTCAAGGCTTGATGTGCAACATCTATCAAGATATGCTGACGGAAAAGGTTTGAGGAATGTGACTGAACTTGCAATGATCTTTGGTGCGGCGCAGATGACGTGCTGGTCCTTCTGATAGTGGATGAGATTGAGGTCAACAGCTTGATACTTACTGTACACTACAGTACTTCCGTTCAGATTTTATTTGTGAAACAGCTAAATGAAAAGGGACTGACCTCTCAATGATTTTGGGGGCGGCGCAGATGACATGCTGCCCCTTCTGGTACTGAATCAGGTTGAGGTGCTGCAGCGTGCTCACCACATCTTCCACCTTGATGGCCGTCATGTCACTCAGCTCCTTCAGGCTGATGCTGGCCTCATAGTCTTTCAGCACCTGAGGAACAAGTTCATCTCAGAAGGAAGGTTCACATGGGTACCACACCCAATACGCCTTGATGGCTGTCGTGTCCCTAAGCTCCTTCAGGCTGATCCTGGCCTCATAGTCCTTCAACACCTAAGGAACAAGTTCGTCTCAGAAGGAAGGTTCACAGGGGTACCACACCCAATACGTCTTGACGGCTGTTGTGTCACTCAGCTCCTTGAGGCTGATACTGGCTTCATAGTCCTTCAACACCTGAGTCAAAGTTGGCTGAGTTGGCTCACCTGTGGCCAATGAGTCGTCATCCAGATACACAGGCAGCAACAGCTCATGCAGCATTGCATTGCTTGAGACTGTAATGTCAAACAGCTCTCTCAGGCTGATGCTAAGACTTCGGTTCCCTTCGACACCTGAAACACCAGATACATTGCCTCAAGTAAGCAGTCATCAGCCACGTGTTCACAGTGCTGATGTGCTTCACACATCACAGTGCACCACGTCCTGCACCTTCATGGCTGGCATGTCGGTCAAGCTGATGCTGACTTCATAGTCCTTCAACACCTGAGACATCATCGTATGCATTCAAGCAGGTAGCACCTGGGAAGCCTTGGTCCTCGTGCACCTGATACACCATGAACTCACAGCTGTCAAAACACACAACTCCTTCAGGCTGATGCTGGCGTCATAGTCCGTCAACGCCTGATATATCAGCAAGCCTGTTGATGCATAGAGTAGTTGACATTCATAATCTTGATGTTTACAAAAGTGGTGGCTGTCATGTCACTCAGCTCCTTGAAGGTAATGCTGAGCTTGTAGTCCTTTGACATCTGACACACAGTTGAGTGCGGACCCCTTTGGGCCCTGCCAGCCCCCCCCCCCCCCCCGGTNNTTGGGCCCCGCCCCCCCCCCCCCCCCCCTTGGTTGTACCCCCTGGGGTCAGGCATGGTCAGCCCACATGCACAACCACTTTTGCATGCAATCAGTGCAGCGTCAGCTTGACAGGCAGGAGTATACGGCCAATACATTTGATATGTCTTGATAGCTGCCATGTCACTGAGCTCCTTCAGGCTGATGCTGGCCTCATCTGTGAACACCTGGGACACCTCCCAATGTCAAGTTGAATACAGAGGCTTGCATTCTGAGTAACTAGATGAACTGGTGCGCTGTGCAAGATTCAGCTCTGTCGTGCTGATGCTGACTTGACAGTCCTTCAACAGTTGAGACACTGCAGTCTCAGCTTATTGACGGACGCTCACAGCCATGGTAGACCAATACATCCGGTACTCTATTTCACACATAATGACTGCATCAAGTGCACAAATATGTGCATATTGCTCAGGACAATGCTACTGCGCTCCTTGGTGTAAACGCCCAAATCTGCCAGAAGGCAGGGCAGGCAGGGCAGGGCAGGGCAGGGCAAGGCAAGGCAAGGCAAGGCAAGGCAAGGCAAGGCAAGGCAAGAAAGAGCAAGGAAAGGCTGAGTCCAAGTTTTGAACATGGCTCACAGGGAGTCAAACACCCTGGTCCAAACTATGACAGCAGAGAAATTTCTGACATTAAAGCACTCAGCGTTCTTGTTGTGAGAGCAATGCAGTCCAAATATCAATAACAGCATTCCTGCTGCCATTGTATCTCTGAGTAAGGACGTTGCAAGGATGTTCTTGTCAGCAACCAATGCAGTCGGTGTTAGGAAAAATTGCAGTACCTTCAGAAGCTCTCTAGTCCAGTAGCCCCTATAGCTGACCAGCCCCAGATCTGACAAGGGCCGCTCTGGAGTGCCCACCTTGTTCTCAATCTTGCTCAGCTCATAGCTGATTGAGATCAGGAACTTACCATACCCCTTACGCTGGTAAGGGGGCAGTGTCAATATGCAGGCCAGGTTGTAGCCGTCCTCGCTGCTTTTCTCCTTTGAGAAATACCTGCATGATGCATACACTGCTTTTCATGCGGGTTCAACAGGTTCTTCCCTTTTGGTATTGCAGGAGCCTCTGTGGTTCACCTTGCAGCCCTGCACCAGTACGGCTATAAACGATTCGACGATTTCAGGGTGATGCTCCTGGCGAGAATGCAATTATTGCAGGCATGTTGTACTGCATTGCTGCAGGTTCAACACATGATGATTGAAATATGTAAAGGCACATATGCGCACAGCAGGAAAAACAACCAATTGACAAGCATGACAAACACAGCATTGTTATGGTTTGCATTGATTACCCTTGGCATGTTGAGCAGCTTGTGACAACCACAAGAGCAACTTGAGCAGCTTATTAATGAGCATTCTACATACAAGGCAAGCTGATCTTGTGTATGCATTGCATATTGCATTGCATTGCATTGCATACGCCTCTGCAGAAATGTTTGCAAATCACTGGCAAATAGAATTCATCAGAACACAAACAGGCACATGACTGATGCCCAAGACATAAAGACAAGCCAGGACGCTCACCCAACAATGTGGGCTGCATACTCTGGGCATAAGAATGGCCATTGACACCAACAACTGCTAAAGTCATTGCATACAGATGATATTGAAGACAGTGGTATTAAAAACAATGCCAAAATCAATGCAAATCAATGAGATTAAGCAATAATCACCCAACAGTGTGTGCCCCCCCGTCATCGCACTCACACAGCACGTAGAACAGGGTCTTGTGATCCAGGAATAATGTTGCCAGGTAGCAGAGATTTTGGCAAAACAGATTATCCCTTCTGCCGTCAACCTCAAACATTGAGACATGGCATGAACACCAATGACTGCCAGAATCAGTGCATACAGAAGGGGGTTGAAGAAATCCTCACCCAACAATGTGAGCTCCCCTATCGTCGCACTCACACAGCACGTAGAATAGGAACAAGTCCACATCATAGAACAGGGTCTTGTGATCCAGGAACAGTTTTGCCAGGTAGCACAGGTTTTGGCAGAACAGCTTCTCCTTTTTGCCGTCAATCTCAAACATGGAAACGTTGGCATTACGGTAGATTTCATCCCCTGGGGGATGCTGAATGCGGCTTCGCTTTAGATGCTGCAGCATCTGCTGACGCTCCTTGAAGAAGGATAGATCATACTCACAGAAATATAGCATCTGCAGGAACACATGACACCTGTCGCGAGTTGGTACGCGCATCGTATGTTTCTTTGCTTCTCCTACAGAGACAGGCAGCACCAAACGCAATTTTCACACTGCTTGGAGGGGCGTCACAGCAGCACAACACAACACAGCACAGCACAGCACAGCACAGCACAGACAGCACAGCACAGCACAGCAGTAGGCGACACAGCTCACAACTGACTCGTTACACACAGTTGAGACGCAGCTCAACAAACAGGCAGATGCTATGACCATGCATCAAACAGGCATCAAAGCTTGTTGTTGACAACCTATGTGTGACTCCTTCAGGAGATCTGTACCATTAGCAACGTACGTGCATGCGTAAGCATTTATGCATTGAGGTTGCTGCTCATTGTATGCCAATATATACCTTGCACATGTTAAACTCCTGCGGCAGTGGGGAAAAGTACCAGGTCTCCATTTCATACCGCCCTAGCTCAATCCTCTCAACGTTTTTGACCTTGGTAAACTCCTCGTGCTCTCTAAGTGCGTTTTGATCAAACTCGCCGTGGTGCTCTTCTTCCTCATGCACATCATCAAACTTGCGCTTTTGATTCCTGGTCCTGCCGCCTGACTCAGTTACTACAGCTGCCAGCTCTGCTTCACTGGTAGTCACTGTTGACAAATCCACATGATCTAGGGTCGTCCACTCGTCCATGCGCCTGTTGACTGCAGTCAAGCAAACGTACCCAGCTTGGTTCTACTCATGGTTGCCATGGCTCATTCATTCATCCATTCATTGTAAACGTGGGTTCGGCAGGCTCAGCAGGCCTAACTAGGTATGTACAGAAGCAATCAATTGTCTCTGACCAATTTGATGATGTGCTATTCTGAACCATTTATATTGGCCATGGAGGGCGGATAAATCCTTGACTGCCAAGTATCTCTGAGTTTTATTGCCTGATAACTCAGCTTGTCAGCTTCACTGGTAGTCACAGCGGAGGCTGCTTGTGTGTCTGCTACCTGCGGCTAGCATTCGGGCTTACAGGTTGAAGGTTTGCTGTGCGTTATGAATCACCTAACTGCAACGCCACAAGCACGACCTCCAGTCCAGCTTGCCTGCACTTTTGTGCACTCATTGACTACAGCAAAGACTGTGGCTGAGAGCGCATGGAGCAAACTGAAGATTGCTGCTTTTCTAAGATCTGTTAGTGCTATATGCTAACAGCCATCAATAGTTTGATGCCAGAACCGTTTGGGCTTAATCACCTGTCTGAAGCAATCTTTCTTTACAGACAGCTTCATCAGACACAAAACATGAGAAGCAAGCACAACAAGGTTGGCAAGCGCACAAGTTGCAAGCAGTCCTGCAGCATGCAAACACACTCAAAGCAGCACAGCGCAACAGGCATGCACGCAAAGCTTGCATTGCTTGCAATCAACTACAGTTGATTGCTGCTGTACGTACCTAGTTGAGCCTGCTGAGCCTGCCTAGCCCACGTTTACAATGCATGAATGAATGAACTAGCGCATCTGCACTTCAGGGAGGCAGCAGAGGACTCACAGCCTATGTAGTGCACGTAGTACTCATAGTCAGGAGCATCTGATTGCTCCTGCTGCTCAACGATGTTGGCTTTGTAACACAACCTCTGCTTCCACTCATAGACTGCATTGCATTGCATGGCATGGCTTGCAAGCAAGTGACAAGTCTGCAATCAAGACCAGCAGCAGAGGCTAAGAGACTCACAGCCTATGTAGTGCACATAGTACTCGTAGTCAGGAGCATCTGATCGCTTCCGCCGCTCAATGATCTTGGCTTTGTGGTACTGCCCCTGTTTCCACTCACACTCCATGAATGTACCGACTTCCAGGGGCAACTTGACCTGCAGTGACATGCTGCGTGCAGTGTTGCTTGGGCAACATGGAGTGTCTTCATTGCAGCAATAGCATCATCTCGCAATTGCCCAGTGCATGGCACTGACCAGAAGACTGTGCAAAGCTCCAGTTGACATGCATGCAGCTTTGCTTGCTGCATTGTCAATTTGCTGTGCAAAGTCGTATGCAGCATGGCTTCACGTTCAGCTTGATCTGCAGGAGCGCATTTCATTGGAGTATTGCTTGGAGTGTTGCTTGCTGCATTGTGCATGACATTGGAGAAAAAGACTGTGCAAAAGTTCACTCAACATGCATGCAGCACTGCTCGCTGCATTTTGCAGGCTAGATGCAACAGGACTTGTGCAAAGCTCCATGCAACATGGCTGCGCATTCAGCTTCACCTGCAGTGACACATTGCTTGCAGCATTGCTTGCTGCACTGTGCAGGCTAGATAGACACAACATTTTGCAAAGCTCCAGGCAGTATGGCTTGATATTCAGCTGGACCTGCAGGAGCACTTGCAGCATTGCTTATTGCACCGTGCACACGAATGTGTGCAAAAGCTTCATGCATCATGGCTTTGCATCAATGTATCCTCACACAGGGCAAGCGCTGCAAGCAAACAGCTACCTCTCTGTCGCCTTCCTTGACAGTGTGCACATCTTCAGGCGGCACAGACGAGCCAGGCTGTCCAGCTTTGGGGCGCTTGTTGGGAGGCTGTGCATGCACTCCCTCAACCTTGACAGGATGCCCTCTTTCAGCTTCTGTCTCCTGTTGCTCCTTCAACAGTGGCACATGGGTGCCGAGCACGCCTTTGCCAGCTCCAGCGCCCTGCAGGCGTGAGGCAAGGCATTTTCAGCGCAAGTTAGGCCTCGGAAAGCCAAGAGGGCTTGGCTTGTAGATCGGACAGGTAGTGATCACAGGCAGGGTGAGTGAGGATTGTAAAGGTCATGACATCATACCATGTGTGTGTGAGGCCCCACAAACTCGGCAACAGGTGGAGAAGCCTCATTCTGCTCCTTCTTGATTGACTTGCGCTTGTCTATCGGTCCTCCCATGGCCCTCCTCGGTCAATTTTATGAAGCTGTCGGGCCTCGAGCTGTAGCGTGGCGACCGGGTGACGCAACCTGACAGCACAGTCTACTGCGCACGAGTGCAGCGTTCAGCCTGAAATCTTGCAGCGTTTGCACGCTTGCGCTCAGGAGCTTGAACGGGAGGATGCAAGGAGACGAACCGGTGAACAAAGTTGCATGAACCTGCATGTTTGCAACCCAATTGCACCAGACCAGTGATGCACACTGGCTGCACTGCATGCAGTTAACAAAACTGCGTGCACATGGCCACAAAGTCGTACTGCTTACACTGTGAGCTGCAGCATTGACTGCAGTTAGAGTCATATCATGTGATATGGCGTCATCATGTCATCACGATGCTTACTGGCAAAGCGCAAGCATCAATCGTGAAGACAGTGATCGGGGATCCTGTCCTCTTGGTATCTAGTGGCAGTGTAGAGTGTAAGTGTTGAACAAAATTAAGGCCCAGCTGATACGCACGGAAGTCCTGAATTGCAGAAAAGACATACTATGGGCCGTACGCCTCGGGTGTGTGCAATCGCAAAAGCAGGTCAGCCTGATTCATTTCGTAATTGCAACGCTGTCATTCCTGACAATAATATTCATTTGTGGGAGCTGCTCTCCACTGCATGCAAGCCGCATTGCACATTCTGCAACATCTGGATGTTCCTACAAGAACCAACGTGAGAAGCCACACAGCTGCAGCTGCGTCTCAGCATTTGGCAGAATGTTAGTGACAATCGAGGAATGTCATAGCTGCAGACATTGCCAGCATGATTGCTCAATCAGAGAGTAGATCTCATCATCGGATGAGGGGTCCTACGCGAGATTGGCGCCGAACGAGGGGGGGGCGGGGCGGTCACTTGTGGGGGCCACAGCTGTTCATTGAAGCTGATTGTTTTGACACCTGAATCTGGTCAGCTGACTCTATAGGTTGGGCAACAGAATGTCTGAACAGTTTGAACAATGTTGATTTGTATGCATGTGAATGGCCAGGGCTGCTTCTACTCATACAGACTCCTGATATGGTCTCCTTTGGGGAGACCAAAAAAGCTATTTCCTGAGTCGTCAAATAGTGCGAGCGTTCCCTTGAGTACGTGACTGACAGCATAGACTTGTCTGCATTTTCCCCCTTTCACATGGGTGGCACCTATCAGCCCTCAGCCAATCAGCATGAGTAGGTTCAGCAGTGACCATGCCATTGACAGCCAATCAGTCAAGCGACATGCCATTGGTTTCAGCAGTGACCATGCCGTCGCCAGACAATGAGTCAATCAGCCAATCAACATGCCAGTGGGCTCAGCAGTGACCATGCCATTGACAGCCTCTTCAGTCAACAGGCTTTTGCCCACAGCCATTCTGTCATACGGCTGAGCCATGCTGCGCATGAACTCTCTAGCCACATGCACCAGCATGTCAGCTGACAGATTCAGGTGTGAGTCCTTCAGATGAGTTGTGATCCAAGCTGGAAGCTTGTCACGTTTGTCATGCCTCTGATACCTCTGATCCGCAAACACCTGTGGCCAAAAGCAACAAATGTCATGTCTCTGATCACGCTGACCCTGTGTCTGTGTGGACAACCCTGTGGACACAACAGACACTGATGCCTGGCTGTCTTGAACTGTATGCTCGCTTTGCATGCTTCTACTTAGACTTGTTGCATCCGCATTGGCAGCAAAACAGCACTTAGCATCCTGACAAAGTGCAAACCCTTTGTGCTTTGAGTTGGAATGGAATTGATGTCTGACGCTCACCTCATTTAGGCATCAGCCAGCAATTTGACAAGGTATCAACACCTCATGCACTAAGTGAGAACATCTGTGAGTTTGATACGAGCTGCAGCAGTGGAAAGAACCTGATACTGCTGCAAAACAAGGTCAAAGAGAGTTGAAAACAGCCTATGTCAATAGCTTGCCAGCAGCAGCTTGTGATGTCTACATTTACAGCAATCAGCAGTGCAGGTTTTGGGAATGATCAGGGTATGGAGCCCTACCATCATCCCATAGTCAGCTTTGGACCTGATGACTCGGCCCACACACTGTGCGGCCTGTCTTACGGCGTCGAAGGCCAGGAAGTCGCTTTCCTTGATCTGAAACATCTCACGCATGTACTCCAGCCGAGCCCTGACAACAGTGCCATCAAGTTGGTCAAGTGCGTAGCACCTTGAGTCATGAACATCTGATGCAATGATGTACATGAGTGAAGCGCGGCCCTGAATGCATTGCACATTGATATTTGGATCCAGAACCTGGTGCAGTCATGCTGATGCGAATGATGCACAGTTGTCATAACAAGCCAGCAATGACAGGGAGTAGCAAAGCTGCTGGCGTGCGACACAGCAAAGGGTACAGATGTCACGTCACAGCTAAGCAAACAGTGAGCTTTGCTTGCATTGTACACTGACCGCCCACAAGCAGACAAGACAGTCATGACAAGCCATCTCAGCAGTCAAGACAAACAGTCAGCAGACAAGACAGTTATGGCAGACAAGATTGTCATGGGCAATCAGCAAACTGCTGGCATGGCATAAAGCAAAGTTTGCAGAGGCCTCAAAATAATGCGATTGAGCACAAGGTCAACACTGTACACAAGAGCAATGCGGCGCACAGTGCATTGATGACTTTTTAGCTTGACAAGTTTCAAAATGCATACCATGATGGGCTCAAGGAGGTGAAGCAGTTTGCTAATTGCAAGTGACAGCACATAGCAGCCAGCAACATTGGACAGACCTGAGGATTTTTGACATTATGAAATGATAGGGCACCCCAGACAGTGCAGAAATGACGCTTCAGCTTGACAGATTGCAACTCGCATATCATGACGAACGGAAGCAGTTTGCTGATTGCATGTGACAGCACACAGAAGCCAGCAACATGAAACAGACCTGAGAATTCTTGACAGCGTATACTGATAGGGCACTCCAAACATAACCACAGCCCGGCCATAGTGGCGGTCAAAGTCAATGCCCTCTGCGACTTTTCCCCTTGCCACAGAGAAGAAGACTGCACCGCGGCCGCAGTCACATGCCCTTCTAAAATTATCTAGAGCCAGAGTGGTTTCGACCACATCTGTTGTTTCTATGAAGACCAGCTTCGCAGCCATGAGATCCTGCATAATGTCACCTAGACTGAGTTTGCAGAAACACAGGCTGAGAGAATCCATTCAGCTTCTGCAAAATCAGGATGTTCACAGCGTCACAGCTGCAGTCAGTGCCGTTCTGAACTGAACCAGAGCCAGAGTGGTTTTGACCACATCTGTTCTCTCTATGAAGACCAGCTTTGCAGCCATCAGATCCTGCGCAATGAAGACCTTCCTTGCATGTGTGAACATACGTGTGAGTCAATCAATCTGCTGCTGCACAAGGCGAGACTAGGATTGGCATGAATTAGGGTTTAGGGTTTAGGGTCGTAGCATGCAGGCATGCTTGCTGTCACTAATTTCTGTCCTGCAGATGCAAGCTTTAGGCAAAGATACCCTAAAAGCATCTCTGTCTGACCTCAGTCAAAGCAACATTCCTTACGTCAGACTTTGCCACAGCGAACAATTCAGGCAGCTTGTTGCACCATGACGTTATGGCATGACAACCTTCCATTAGCCAGCAGGTGCAAGCATCAGTCATGGAAGCATCTTGCACCAGCAACATTCCCGTTTGATCCCATTTGGACAGGATTAGCTGAAGCAAAAACCCACCGTAAGCATGTCTTCAGCTCACCTGCAAAATCCCATCTGCTCCCACTTAGACACAATGGAGGTCATGTAGGCTTATCTCACACAGATGCGTTGAACATTCTGCATCATGAGCCATTGAACAGTACACACTGGTCTCTGACTCACCTGCAATATTCCCATCTGATCCCATTTGGACACAATGGTGTCCATGTAGGAGTAACTCACAAAGAAGGCCACAATGCCATCCGGAATCACGCTGGCCAGCTCAACCAGCATACGCCCATAATTGCGCACGACTGCGGGGTCATCACGCATGTCAAACTTGGTGCTGACAGGCATCTGGTCTGAGCCACGGGTCAAAATGGCAGGACAGAGACAATCTCTGCACCAACCAAAAGGACAATTTGATTGATCTGTGTTCAACTTGCTTGCCGATGATTAGTTTGTTATTGATGACTTGATGCTGACAGGTATTGGGACAGAGGCACGAGTCCACATGGCAGCACAGAGACAATCCCTGCACCAAAGAAACGGAAAAATTGTTTGATGCTAGCAGGCGTCTGGTCTGAGCCACAAGTCAAAATGGCTGGGCAGAGACACTTCCTACATGCAACAGGTAGCACTTTTAGCATTTTGACATGCATGACACATGCAGGGCCATACAGAACCATGCGTAACACACACACACATGGGCTTTGCACACACCAAATGCAGCAGCTGTATCTTCAGCTCAAAGCCCCACCAGACAGTGTTCTGCTTGCCATTCATTGTGGATGTCTGCATGACCCCTGGGTCAAGTTGTGCCACAGACATTGCCACATCAACAAAACCTTGAGTTTAAGTATCTACACACAGCAGAATTGACTGTTGGTATCATGGCACAATTTGGGATAGCAATCAGCATTGCTGCTTTGATGATACAATCATGGAATCACGTGATTGCAGCCGCATAGCACAAAGGCTGATCCAAATCAAAGCAGACACAATTTGTGAATGGTCAAGTACAATCAAATGGAACCATGGCCAGATAATGTGCATTGAGCACTGTAGACTTGAAATAGCATTATAGGTTGAGGTATATCACTGCATCAATACAAACAATGATGTGCATGATCGTGGCATAATATGATCAATGTGCTATTTGATCACACTGGCAGTATAATCCAAACATGCATAGAGTGACTATACTGCAAATGAGTGCTCAGCAGTGCAATCCTGATGATCAATGTCTGCAGACTCTCTAACACCCTCAAACCCCATGCAGAGCTTGAGGCTGTGAATGAGGCTTGACGACTCAAGGGAGCCTGCATACATCCAGCAGGACACAAAGCTGAACTGCACAACATCCTGCACAGCTCACGACCCAGAGCTCAGAACCCAGAGCTGAGGTCCAAGGTCTTGGGGCTGGAGGCTAGGGCTCTAAGTTTTGATTGTGTGTATGGCACAACGTGATGTCCTGGACACCCTGCTAGCACAATCTGAGAGTGCGGTGCGCACACACAGTCGCGGACATGAGCAAGCCATGCAGAAGTGCGGCCAGATATGAATCGTCTTCAAACAGCAGCACATACCTGGCGTAGAGATGTTGCAACAGGCTTAGCATTCAACCCCTGATTAGCTTTGTACAGAGGCTACAGAGTCTGTATCAAAAGCTTGGTAGATCACACCTGGTCAACGTCATCTGGAGACTCTGTAGGACTACTGGCTGGAAGTTCAGGATCTTTGGGTAGAGGTCTATGGGACTGAGAGTGCCTGAAGTGATGATGACGCTCTGGAACTTGGCAAAGACGGGCTTCACAGCCAGACTGGCATCCAGACAACTCAACTGCAGCAGAGAGACTGTCAGAGTTGAATGCTGTCTGATTGACTCTTGCATTGTTTGGGAAAGCATGTCCTGAGGTAATGATGGCAGCCTGAAATTCAGCAAGACGGGTTTCACAGACACACTAGCGTCCAAGCAGTTGAGCTGCAGTGCAAAGACACTGTCCGCTGCATGCATGTCTCTGAGGGTTAAGTTATAGATTGGCATTTTGGCGGGGGTGACAGGCCCTTAGAGTTGGTGATGATGCTCTGCAGCTTGGCAAAGACAAGCTTCACTGCCAGACTGGCGTCCAAGCAACTGGGCTGCAGTCAACACACCTTGTCAGCTGCATGCATGTTCCTTGACTGGCGTTTTTGAGATTTTCAAATTATAGTTTGGCTTTTGGTGGGAATAATCAGGCTCTAAGACGTTGATGATGCACTGGGACTTGGTAAAAAAAGGCTGCGTGGCCAGACTGGCATCCAGACAACCCAGCTGCAGTGCAAAGACACTGTCAGTTGTATGCAGGCCCCTTGACTGGCGTTTGTGAATTCAAGTTGAGCATTGGTATCTTTGTGCATGTGGACAGGTGCACATAAAAGTCAGTCGGACTGAGATTGCCTGAAGTGATTATAACGCTCTGAAACTTGGCAAAGATGGGCTTCACAGCCAAACTGGCATCCAAGCAAAAGAGCTGCAGTGGAAAGGTATTGTCAGTTGCAAGTTTCTTGATTGCAAATTGGGGCTCCTGAGACGTGCATTGAGCCTGCCGTTCACATTGACGACCCCTGAGGTGATGATGAAGCTCTGGACGATGGCAAGGATGGGTGACATTGCTATTGGCGTTGTAACACTTGAGCTGCAGAGACAAAGACAATACCAAATCTAGGGGTTTGGGCATTGACTACCTACCTGTTGATCATGTTGCTCTGGATCTTGGCAAACAACATCCCTGCAAGACTGCTTGTGCTAGAATGATGTTTTGGCTGACGGTTTACACAACTCTGCTCACCTGCAAAGTGCTGCTGTCTATTCAGGACATTGCTTGACCTTCAATAGCCACTTGAAAGGGGAAAATGCAAACCAAAAGGAAAAGAAATCCCTCGTACCTGCATGACAGGGTCTCTAACAGCAGGCATGCGCTCATCGAAAGGTTCTGTGATGATTGCAAAGCCTCGAGCATATGTGCCCACTAGAGTAGCAAAGTCTGCTACCAGGTGGATTGGAGTGAAGTCATCAGTGTCTGTGATCTCCAGCGTCTTCAGCAAAGACGTCAGGCGGTCATAGCAGAAGCGTAAAGTTTTGCCTGCATCCAAGAACATGGGCTTTGCAAGGATATGCTTTGTCTGACTTGCAGCGCTCAAAAATCACATACCCTATATGAAGCCCAAAACAAGCAGGCCTGGCAAGACAAGACTAAGGCCGCATAAACAAAGGACTAAAGTTGGCACATGTATCAATGTTGGACGATGTAGCAGTGTCAGGTGGCATATTGGGCTGGATAGACAAACCAGTTTTGATTCAAGCAATTTCACAAGGGCGGCCACTTGGTTGGTAAACTGAGAGGATGGTCTGAGATCAACCCAAGCTTCTTCACAAGCAATACCACTCACTGGAGACACTGACAACAACTAATGACTCTGAGCCAAGAAGATCAACAAGGATCAGAGACAGCAGCAGATACACTATCAGTGCAACACACCAGAGTTCAGCTGGTACTGCATGGCATGATGCCATGAGGATAGCGCTCCTGTAGCTGAGCCAGGACAATTAGCAAGGATTGACACAGCATCTTGAAATCTGACCATGTGTGAATGCGTCACATGAGTTACCATCAAGCCATACCTGCAGCTGAGCCAAGAAATGCTCAAGGCACAGCCAAGCAGTCCTCAAAATGAGTCACAAAACTCCACCTTCACTGTAGCCTATCACTGAAAGAAAGGGATCAAATGTGTAGAATAGGTTGGAGTAGCAGTTTGCTACAACTTTGGAATAACTACCCGTTTGGTTTCGTGGCCCAACCCGCAAAACAAACTGTCATTCACGCGCTTTTAGCTTGTCTACAACGGCACAGCATCATCACAGAGTCTGAGCTTGCGCAACATGGCTTGCCATCTATGTTGAGGCGCTCCTGCAGCTGAGCTAGGACAGCGGTTAAATTCTCAGTCTCAACCTGATTCACGCTCAGCTTCTCTTTCAGGTACAGCATATCATGGAGCACAAACTTGTGCGCCGGTGCCTACCATCAATGTTGAGGCGCTCCTGCAGCTGAGCTAGGAAGGTGGTGGGGTTCTCAGTCTCCACCTGATTCACACCCAGTTTCTCTTTCAGGTACAGCACGAAGCGCCGCAGGAACGCCACAAAGTGCTCAGCCCTCCTGATGTTGCCTGGTACCTATTTGGCAACACAACAGTCGCAGAAGCAAACTGCAAAATTGAGCTGCCTACGCAAAAGCGCAGGTGTTGCAGGCAATGCAGACAAGTAAAGGGAGGCCACAAAGTGATCATCCTCCTGATGTCACCTGCCACCCAGTTTGGCAAATTTGAGAAATCTTCACGTCAGGCACCAAAATTGTTGGTAAAATGACCTGTAACAAGGACACACAGTAGATCTTTGATCATGCATGATGGGCTCTCAAATGGCTGAGGCATAGCGCAGCAATTCCACGGGCAATGCAGACAAACTAACGTTCAGGCAAGCAGAAGAAATGCTTCCTACAGTTGATATGCTTGAACTTGCAACAGCAGCAGGTATATGATAGGTCACCGCTTCTCGCATAATGTCTTCTGGCAAGGCAGGGTTAGCCAGCCAATCCTCACCCCCACCCTGCTGACCCCCACCTGGGCGAGGGTCAGCCTGGGGTAGGTTCCCCTGGGTCTGCAGCCCTCTGACTAATCTCTGGTACTCATCTTTGAGCCTCTGAGCATCTGTGGACTTGGCTCTTTCAATTGCGGTTTTGAGCCTGGTGATGTTACGTCCAGCATTGTCCAAGGTCTGTTGCCTCAGATTGACGCTCAGAGCCTGCCAGAAAAGGACAAAATTGCACGTGAATTGGCTTTATCTAATGCAATCTGGAGCCTGGTGATGGTGCAGCCAGCATCGTCCAGGGTCTGTTGCTCAGATTGACGCTCAAAGCCTGCCAATGAGGGTCACATGTCTGCATGGTGCATTTTCTGTTGCATTGATTGGCAATCTCTTTCCCTCCAGTATAACTGGGTCACACCAGCACAGGACCGAAGGATGAGGCTATGGTTGAAGACAGTCGAATGCTGCAGTATGTACCTAGCTGGGCCTGCTGAGCCTGTCTAGCATGTGTTTTGAATGAATCAAACGTCAACATGAATGTTCATCATCAAACGCGGCCTGCACAATGGTGGTACGCATTTGACGCGCAGTGCAATCAACATGGCTTGAGAGTGCAGATTGGGCTGCTGTCGCAATCTGACATGAGTTTTAAGTCACTACGTCATGTACTGTCAAGCGCTTCTGCCAAAGTCATACCAACTGTTGATTTGATCAACCGATCAGTAGGAGAAAAAAAGGCCCAGTCCAGGGCAGGGAACTCGCGACCTTCCTGGCTTGAAAGCACAGGTGAATGAACTTGAGCGTGCCATGCTCAGGTGGAAGATTACCTCAATGCAGACATTGTCAATGTTGTGTGCCTCATCAAACACCACAATGCATTCCTTTTCCAACTCCCTTGATACCATATTAGATACCTGCATGCCAAGCCATCTCAGCACCATGTTTTATGTCTCTGAAAGTTTTATCTGTTTCACTGTGATGAACTGACAGGTTTTTCATCTGTTCAGCTACCTTTTGAAACTGACAGAATGAGGACAAACAGACAACGAGGAGAAAAGGAAAGAAGCAAAGCTGTTTCATGCTTCTTGTTCATGACTGCTTTTTGCAGGACCCTAGCCAGACACTACTTGTGCAGACACATTTTGATTGCACCCTGCTTTGGCTAGTTGTCTGCTCAACCCTGTGATGGTTCCCTATGCAGTCAGTGACTGAACTGCACTGCAACCTGCAACTGTGCTTTCATCACAGCAGATTGATCAGGGCAGCTATCTGAAAAAGGGCAAGAACAGGCTCCACACCCTGTTTGGTTCACAAACATTTCTGAGAGACTCTTCACTGGGACTCAAGTCAAGAACATGGGACAGTAGCCTTGCTGTGCACGCACTCAGAGTCTCACAGCAAGAAGGTAGCATCAGCTAGTCTTCGATGAACTTACCATGTTCACTTGACTGCAGGTCTTGATGCCTAATGCCAGAAATGTACATGCTAATACCTGCTTGCATTGGGATCCACCGTATACTGAAAGCTAAAAATCACAGATTTTGCAACTTTGAGCATCTGCCGTGCCAAGAAGTAAGCACTTTTGGTAGTCTCTGTGGGATGTGACATACAGGCAAAGTTGTTGAGCACACACTTTGCAACTTTTCTTGCCAGACATTTGATGCTTTTCCAGTACTCACCTTAGGATCCAACATGTACTGAAAGCTGTACACCACAACATCTGCAACGTGGAGCATGTGTCGCGCCAAAAAGTAAGGGCACCAGCTTTGCTTGCGCCCAAATGCCCCCAAATCCTCTAAGGTATACACTCTTGGTGGTAACAGTGCATCAACCCCTGTGCAAGCAGACAGAGAGGGAAGCTCACCTTGGGATCAAGCATGTACTGGTAATTATACACCACAACATTTGCAAAGGCCAGCATGTGGCGGGCCAGGAAGTAAGGGCACCAGCCTTGCTTGCGCCCAAAGATCCTCAAATCCTCAAGTGTGTACACTCCGGGCTCCAACAATGCATCAGAGCCTGTGCAGAAACAGAAGCTGCTTGTTGAGGGTTCATTAAGAGCCTGTGCATCATACAGAGCTTTCTCACTGAGGACGCAGAAGCACCAGCCTTGCTTGGCCCCAGAGATCCTCAAATCCTCAAGTGTGTACACTCCGGGATCCAACAATGCATCAGAGCCTGTACAGAAACAGTGGCTGGTTAGTGAGGGTTCACGTAGAGCCTTTGCATCATGCAGTGCTTTCTCACTGAGGGTGCAAAAGCGCCAGGCCTGCTTGTGCCTGGATCTTCTCAGGTCCTTGAACGTGTATACTTCCGGCTCCAGAAGTGCAGCAGAGCCTGTGCACTGTACATAAATCAAGCACTTGGGACTGAATCAAGGCGACAATCTGATTGCTGAAAAGTTGATTAGAGCATAACCATTCCAAAGGAGTTGCTCCACAAGTGTGACTGCGGACTGGGGCAATGTGGGGTCGCCAGCTTTCATAAGGTGAAAAGCAGCAAGAAGCCCACCTCCCTGTTTCAGCTGCTCGAAGAAGTGTTACACGTCAATGTCCTGATCTGAGACATGTTTCTCTCTCACCCAAATGGCTGTCAGCCGGGCATGTACATCAGCATGAGTCAACAGGGGGACACGCATCATTTGAAAGCACACCTGCTCTTTCCAGCTGCTCAAAGAAGTCACACACTTCAATGTCCTGATCTGAGACATGTTTTTCCCTCACCCAAGTGGCTGTCAGGCGCCTACACTTAGCGTCCACACTCTCCCTTGATCCCTCCTCTGCAAGACCGCACACAGAGGGTCAACATTGCTTCTTGAATCACATCCTTTTATTGCGTCAAACTATGGTATCAAGTAGCTGTCACCCGCCAGCACTTGGCGTCTACACTCTCCGTTGGCCCCTCCTCTGCAAGACCACACACAGAGAGTCAGCGTCGCTTTTTGAAGCACATCATTTCGTTGCGTCAAGATATGGTACCAATTAGCTGTCATCCGCCAGCATTTGGTGTCTACACTCTCCTCTGACCCCTCCTCTGACCCCTCCTCTGCAAGACCAACAAACAAACAAAGGTCAATGTCTTGTATCAGTTGCGGCAGACATCACAGGCCATTTACAAACACTCCAGAATTATTGCTTTGCAAAGTCTTTTTTTTTGCATCAAAGTTTGGCTATTGAGTTGATATGCATGCGGCAAAACAAAGTTGCTGCCGATTTTGCCTCGGTCAGCTGACAGCATAAGCGTGCAGCCCCTAATAGAATACCCACTGCTACCAAGTGGTAAGACTTTCCAAGAAACTCGGATGCATGAATGACTATTGTTTGAGGTTCTGTCTGCAATTCACAGAGCACAGCCCCAGAGGCCACAGCCAAATACCTCTTCAAATAATTTCACATGCATGACTTTGACATTTGTCAATGTCTGCAGACATTCTCAGGCCCAGGCTTTTGTCCCAAAGGCCACAGAACTTGCAAGAGAAGAGTGATTGGAAGCGTACCAGCAACACTGGGATGGACGCACAGGTTTTTGCGGGAGGAAAGACCCAAAGCCAAGATCTGAGGAACTTTCTGTCCTGGACCCAGGAAATACCTGTACGCAAATGCATGTCTGCAATTGTGAGCTGCAATTTGCCTGCGGCTTCTTGAGTGTGAACATGGATATATGTTGAGAATGCTGTCTGCACAGTGCAGACTGAGTATTTGGTGTTATTGATGATGCAGCTCCAAAAGGTGGACAGCTTTGGCTGGTATTTTGCTCAAACGCTCTTGTGGCAGCACGATAGGCACAAAACATTCATGGCACTGGCTCTTTGCCGACAGCATCTCAAAGCATCAACGCACTGCCCTGAGTCCTTTGTATTGCAAATCAAGACACGACAAGACAGAGCAGAGCAGGACAGAGCAGGACAGAGCAGAGCAGAGCAGAGCAGAGCAGAGCAGCGCAGCATAAGAGAGAAGACAGGTGAGAAATGGACCTGGCACGGTAATCACACAGCTCTTTCAGCTCCTGCAACACCTTCTCCATCTCTGGTACAGTGCGTGTGCAGTACACAAGCTTGCCAATCTCAGGGTGTGCCAGCTGATAAGATGTGATGAGCGACAGCAGGGTGATGGTCTTGCCAGTCCCTGTTGGCATCTGTGAAGCACACCACCACTTTGGCTGGAAGTGCTGCATGAATGGGCCAGTGAGGAGTGCTAGATTGATATGATGCAGGCATGCACCTCTAGTAGGCCATGTCCCTTTGCGTCCAGCGCTCTTTTGCACTCCAGCATGTACTGGTATTGCTCTGGGTAGATGTACTCATATGGAAAATACACCGACAAGCCCTCCAAGCTGAACTTCATTGCAGAGCTTCAAACCCCAGCAACCCACTGGGGACTCGAGCAGATATTACATCTTGCGTTCACCCGTCAAACTCGGCGGGGCACTTGATAGGCGTGACTGATCAAGCACTTTGGTACAAGCAGAAGCTGTGCGGCCCAGCGATGAATGCCCTCTTCTGCCGTGATCTGGTCTTATTGCGCTGGCACAGGACAAAGATGCACCCACGAAAGCTTCCTCTTTCCAGTGCGCTGCTGTGCTTTGATGTCGTGCTTTGATGTCACGCTCCGAAGCCAGGATGAAGAAGTGTGCAAGCACAGCAAGCGGCTTGCCTTGCAGCTGCAGAGACTACTGCAGACACTGTTTACGCGTCGCACTTGCGACCAAAGTCGCAGACATCTATTGCATTAAGACGTTATTTACATGAGTGTTCGTAACCACTGGGTCTGACTGAAAGTGCTGACTGTGCGCCCAGCCGGGCAGGGGTCGCCATGCTGAGCGCACTTCATTCGTCAACTGCTCCGCTCACACAGACTCATACCCATAAAGGTTGCCACATACAGGCCCCTCGTGCACGTAGCGTGATACAGACAGGTACTGCGCACCCCTACCCGTTTGACCGATAAGCGCAGATCTTAGCCTGCTCGTGTCAACCGCGAACCGAGTGTGCGAACGCAGGCGGTTTCAGATGCCGCGCCAGTTCGTCAAATGCGCGCGCTTCCTTGCAACAGCAGCCTCGCAAGACACGCCCCTTTCGGTCAAGAAGCCAGTGTCAAGCCTCGGTGAGCAAGCTTTGCATTGAAGTACCACTCACTTGTACCAAGACATCCAAATCGTATACATGACAATCCACCTGAGCTGCAGAGCAATGGGGCGCAAGGCAGCGAGCCAATGAAGGTGATGATCTCAGGCGCTCCAGCCACTGGCAAAGGCACGCAATGTCTCAGGATAGTGCAAAAGGTAAGGCTGCATGTCAAATCAACATATGTCATGCCCTATCACTAAGCAGCAGCAGCAGCAGCAGCAGCAGCAGCAGCAGCAGCAAATCTGGCTTGGCAGTAGGCTTTGCAGACCACAATGAGCAATTCATGCGCTTGCTGCTGATACTCAGTAAGATCATCACAATGTAGATCATGCAGAACTTCATCCTCGTACTCTTGAGAGGGGTATGATGCAGACATGGCTTGCACCACTCACCACGCCCACCCTATACATTGAACAGATTCCAGTGCTTCAGCAGCCTTTTGTCGTGCGCAATCTTGAGCTAAGTGCAAAGCTAGAGCCTTGCAGCTATACATGCCTAACTCATGAGCAGTGCACATTCCCAGATCCTGTCAAGCACTTTGTATTCAGAAGTGAATCAGCGGTTCTCAACCATTGCAAAAACTGGTGTCATTCAGTTCGGACTTAGGTAGTCTGCTGCCTGAAGTATGGGTTGTTGCTCATGTTGCCGGTGCAGTTTGGGCTGGTGCACGTGTCTGCTGGTGACCTTGTGAGAGCCGAGGTACTAGCAAGCACGCCAGCAGGCAAAGAAGCAGCCTCTCTCATGGATTTGGGCATCCTAACGTGCATCTGTAGGTTGTTGCGCTCATTGATGCTGTCTTTGCAGTTTGGGCTGGTGCACGTATCTGCTAGCGATCTTCTAAGAGCAGAGGCATGGCAGCAGGCAAAGAAGCAGCCTCTTTCATGGAGTCGGGCGACCTAACGTGCATCTAAATATAGGTTGTTGGGCCAAGTGATGCTGTCTGTGCAGTTTGGGCTGGTGCACATATCTGCTGGCGATCTTCTAAGAGCTGAGGTAGCAGCAGGCACGCCCGCCGGCAAGGAAGCAGCTTCTTTCATGGACTCTGGCAATTTGGTGCCCAATAGCGTGGTGGTCGAGATGGTGGTCAACAGACTTGAGCAGCCGGATGTGCAAGAGCATGGGTGGCTTCTGGACGGCTACCCCCGAAGCGGTGATCAGGCAGAAGCAATTGTCCAGAAGGGCATCAAGCCAGATCTGTTCATACTCATCAGCGTGAGTTGTATCCAAACCCTGCTGTACATACTGTTGTGTCTGAATCATTCGTGAGTAGGCAGAAGCAATCGCCCAGAAGGGCATCAAGCCAGATCTGTTCATTCTCATCAGCGTGAGTGCGTGGAACTTGCAATGTGCATGCTGTTGTGCATCTCATGCTGCGTCTTAATTCAAGGTGCCCAGGCAGAAGCAATTGCCCAGAAGGGCATCCAGCTGCAGGATTCAAAATTGAGGAGACACCTTTGGGGCACTGCATCACTAGTTGTAAGGCTTGCGCAATTTGTTCCACAGGCGCGTTTTTTGTGCTTATGCGCGCGTGACTGTCATCAGGTATTCTGTGTTTGCATGACGCAACGTACTTAAGCAAAATGCATGAATGGTGAATCGCACATGACACAAATTTGCGAGAATGGATGTTGTGTGACCCAAATTGAGTGTGCATGCAGGTGCCAGACAAAGACTTGGTGGATAGGGTTGCTGGGCGGCGGCTAGACCCTGAAACTGGAGACATATATCATCTGAAGCATAAGCCACCTCCAGAACACATACAGCACAGACTGATACAGAGGTCAGATGACACAGCAGAGAAAGTGAAGACGCGGCTAGAGAGCCATCACAGCAATGTTGACGCTGTCTTGGGATACTATCAAGACGTTTTAGTTGAGGTAAGCTGTACAGCACACACTATCATGTGACGAAGGCGTGTGCTTCAGCAAGGCAGCTTGTGTACACATTGCAAACGCTTGCCTGATTCCCTGTCAGATTCCCCGCATTTGAAACACAAAGTTTTTGCCATGTGCTTATGAATGCGTACTGTTGTACCAGTGCCAGCAAATGCAGCTTGTGCAGACAGATAGACACCATGAGATCTGTCAACAGCAGTGGGCACATTGAGCCTGACACAGTTCTGGTGCTGTTGCAGATTGATGGTACCAAGAGCATGGATGAGGTCTTCAGTGCAATTGACAAACATCTGAGCAAACTTTCTCACAGCAGTAGCCACGCCATAGCAGCGTAGTTCATCTTCGGATGACCATGATCCAGCAAGACACAGGAGTCAGCCTGGATTGTGCTGGTGTCTTTGTTGCAACAGCAGCCGGACACAGCAGTCATGACGGATTTCAGTAATGGCAGATGGAAATTTGCATGCAGGCAGCATTGCCATTCCATCCTGACCATGTCATGACTTCCATTCCTTCCGACACGAGACGTCATTTTGGCAAATTTTGACAGTTGTCTCTGTGCGGTAAATCATGTATCAAGGGCTGGCTTAGAGCTGTCCAGTGGCCTCGCCCAGGTGGAATCGATTGATATCAAACTCCATGCCTGTCAAGCACCAATTTTGCAGTGACATCTAATAATTAGGCTGTTAGCTGAGTCCATTGCAGTACCGCAAATAACTTTCAAACTAACGAAGAGCCCTTTTTGGTAGAGATAGAGCTGCGCGCATCGACCTGACTTGCTATGAGAAATTGAAATTTGTAGAAAGCATTGGCGCTTCATTGAAAGGATGCAGAAGAAGAATGATGTTGTAATGCCTGTGACACATGCAGGGCGTGCGCAGAATCGCCCCTTACCCAAATCACGCCAATCAGGATGAGGAGCTGATCTCGATCTGTCATAAGCCGTTCGAAGTGCCGCAAGTAGGACGGTCGAGATACATCAAGTTGTTCGTCGTGACGTCCTGACATTTGAGCTTCGCTTGAAAGTCAGCAAAAATGGCCGCAGCGATGCTCACAAACTCATTTACAACAACCACCCTAAGGTCGGCAGTGCCAACTAGGGGAACTAGGGGCCAGGCAAGTCCTGCTTTGCACGTCTCGATCATGAAAGGCACTTGAATTTGCGCCAAGCGGTCGACAGATTGGCCTTGCTGTCTCGTTTTTGCAATGATCGCGATGCACACACTGCCTGGGCACTGCAGCGTTGATGGCGTTTTTGCTCGTTACAGGCCAACAAGCAGGTCACCCGCGCAGCTGTTGAATTCTATGGGCCAGACAGAGCAAAGTTCTTGGGTGAGTTGCTAGCATAGTCCTGATGTGCGCCTCCCGCAACCCAGAATGCAGCAAGTGTTTGATTGATAACCTGCGGTCGAGAGCGGTGACGAGCAAGCCCGTGCCCGCAGGTCCTTTCACCAGCCCCCCGCCATACCTGAGCGGCGAGTTCGCCGGTGACTACGGATGGGACACAGCCGGTCTGTCAGCTGACCCAGAGACATTCTCCCGCTACAGGTGCACAGCTTAGCTGCCGCAGCATCAGCGCTTGTGATATCTACCTTCTCCTGAACTCGACCCGTCTTGCAGAGAGATCGAGATCATCCACGCGCGATGGGCTATGTTGGGTGCTTTGGGATGCTTGACCCCAGAACTGCTTGCAAAGAACGGTGTCGCCACCAAGCTTGGTGAGAGCGCCATCTGGTTCAAGTCAGGCGCAGCCATCTTTAACAAGGGTGGCCTGAACTACCTAGGCAACAGCAGCTTGGTCCACGCACAGTCCATCATTGCCACACTAGCAGTCCAGGTATCAGCAGTGCTCATGTGCTCAGTGGGGCATTGATTGCCAGCTCAGCAATAGTTTGGCATTTGCGTGATTCATCAAGCATTCATTCCACTCATTTTGAACAAAACCTAGATAGTCTCAGCAGGCCCAGTTCGGTACACAATGGAGCAATAGACGTTTGTGTCCTTCATGATGTCTTCCGCAACGTGTGCAATAAAAACAAACGGCATGTGATGGACAGGCAGATCAAGTGCTCTACGCAATGAGCATTTGCCATCATGACCAAGACTATTGTGCTCTCTCATCCTTCTTACATTGTTCAGGTGTTGGGCGTTGGTGTGTCTTCCTTTAGTCAAGCAAGCAGTCAAATGATCAGTTTTGCTGTCACGCAGGTCATTCTTATGGGTCTGATCGAGGGTTACCGTGTGAATGGTGGCCCAGCTGGTGAGGGTTTGGACCCCTTGTACCCCGGTGAGTCATTCGACCCCTTGGGCCTGGCTGACGACCCAGATGCGTTCGCTGAGTTGAAGGTCAAGGAGATCAAGAACGGCCGCTTGGTAAGTTGTTACTTCAGTCCTCCTGCTTGTGCACTTAACATGATGTTCAGTGTCAGTCGATTCTTTGCGCCTGGCTTATGACATGTCAGTGAGTCAAAGGTCAGGAGATCAAGAACAGCCGCTTGTTGAGTACTCATTACCCCACTTGCCCACAGAAAATGCTTCGCTGGACTGTCCCGGCTCAGAGCATGATTCATGCACGAGGGCTTGCCGCTTGTGTACTGGTCCATATGTTGTCCCAAGTTGGGTATGATTACAGGCATTGCAGCAGATAGAAATGTATTCAGCAGGCAACTCTGTTGGCAGTGCATAGAGCATTATTGAGACAGCATTGCAGTGAGACAGCATTGTGTTCAGACAGCCTTGCATTGCATTGACACAGAACTGCAATAGCTGGATCTGCACCAGATCAAGACAGATATGCAACTGATGGATCTGCAGATACCATGACACAGCCATGTGCTGTGCTCCCATCAACAGCCACAAGCATAAGCCTGAGCTTGAGCTTCTGATTAAGCACGAGCACATGGCTGTATCATGCCATCTGCAAGTCCTGCTGCAATGCTGTTGCCTTATGTTGCCATGCAAGGCATAAGCAGGCATGGCTGAAGGCGTGCATACAGTGCAAACGTGCTGACTCAAGGCACGATTGTCATCAGCTAGTTGCTGTGTTCTTTGCTACATATCTCTGCAGTTGCATATGCAAGCTTGTCTGTCGGAGGTACTGCATATGCATGCAGGTCATGTGTTGGTCGCCATGTGTGTAGTCAGCACAACCTCATTTAGTATCCTGACTAACAGGGGATGATGTTCAGTTCCCGTATGATTGATAGTGTTGAGTCCACACATTGTGACCAAGATGCATGCGGTCCATAATGCCTATGGGCAATCAGTATCAAGTCACGTGGTCAGTAGGCATTCATACAAGTCATTTGTAGCCCAAATCCTGGATTCTAATTGGCTGCAATGTGTGCAGGCTATGTTCTCCATGTTCGGATTCTTCATCCAGGCAATTGTGACAGGCAAGGGCCCAGTTGAGAACCTTTCAGACCACTTGAGTGACCCCTTCGCCATCAACGGCTTCACAGCCGCCACTAAATTTGTGCCAGGATCATAGATGCTGTGTGTTTGTACTGTGTGCTGTGCACCATATAATGTCGAGTACTACTACGCTTAGGCAGGGGTGTGTACCATAATTGACCTGTAAAAATATGCTGTCCGAACCAGGTTATGTACTGTACCACTTGCCTGATCTGCGCAAAGTCCTCTATGCATTGCATACATGACTGGCCTGCTCTTTGCATCACTGCAAATTATCCCGTCTCGGGGTGACACTACGATGAGCAGGCTTGAGCTCAGCGCAAACGTGCCTTGTGCTTGAACTTGGCCGCTGGCAGCTCGTCTCAAGGACAACTCAGATATACACAGTACAGCTAAGCAGCAAGTCAGCTGAGCAACAGCCAAATGTAACATGGTCCTTTGAGATGCATACAGCTGCGTCATCTGGACCACCAAATTCCTCGCGGCACGAATGCTTGAATGTTGCTACGATATGTGATCTCGGCGATTTTCCACAGCTTGCTCGTTAGTGCAGGGAGTCTGCTTGCATACCACCGACTAAGTAATCATGGGGAGTGTTAAGTCCTGAGTGCAGCCCAGACCTCCTGAGGAACCCAGCATGAACTTGTATGAATTGTCTCACTGCACCCGCATGGACAGGCTTCGTATGTTGATGCTCTTGGAAGCAGATTAAGAATATCAATGAAGAGAACGATAATGCCATTACAATGATTGTGAGATGCATCTATAATAATTGGCTGATGACAGCAGGAAGTCGAATGGCACTGCACCATGAATAGGCACACAAGCTAGCATGTGAGCGGTGTATAACTGCTAAGACGCTGCTTGCTGCATGACATGTCTAGACGTCTAAGCAGCAGTCTTCTACATCCTGACAACTGCTGTAAGCATGTCCTGAACAGTATACACATGTCTGACCATCCCAACAAGACATATGTCTAACTAGCCCAAGGCAAAACACCTGCTACTCAATTAGCCAAAACAAAATGTTGAAGAACTGTCATCCTGCAGAGGTTGGACTAGGAGGTTAGCTGACCATCCACACAAAACCCAAGCAAGAAAAGCAAACAAGCGTGTCAATGCTATTTCTGCAATAATCACAGAATCTATGGCGAGTGACTGATCACACATTTGCACTTGAGAAACCTGACACTTATGCCAGTGCTGCTCAGTACATAATCAAAATTAAGGATGTACATCAATCACACAAACAAGTTGAGACACCCAACAGTCATGTCAATGCTGCTTATTTACAACCAACATTGAATTGTCTAATCAATCCTCCAATCACTGAGTCCATGGCGGTCGGGCTTTTGGCACCAGCAAATAATCCATGACCCAAATGTCTCCTGCTTGCTGACTTGCCAAACCATCGCAATCATCCATAGTGAAATGTCTGTTGCCTTTGGCTGGAATCCATCTACTTGGGTAGTCTGCCTTGTGTGAGTAGCCCTTCCTATTGCCAGCGCCTTGTGAGCTGCGCCACTTTGGATCCTCCCTCCAAGCATAGGGCACCTGCAGTGCTATTGTGTCGATTTAGTCATTTGAGCTATTTCTGATTGATATTGGGTTGACAATCACCAGCCCATTGTGAGCTGCGCCATTTCGGGTCCCCCCTCCAAGCATATGGCACCTGCAATGATGTAACATTCCTGCAACGATGTAACATTCCTGTTTTAGCGTTTGGGGGGTGTCAGCTTCTTTCTTTGTGTTGCCTTGATGCCTGATCCTATGCAGTCTTTGATTGCAGAGCCATAAATGTCCAAACCCTTCTCAATGTCTATACACAGGCAAATCTCTGTGAATGGCAGAGTGACTACATGCAACACAAATACAGGGCTGTGAGTGCCTTACACGGTCAGTGTACATGTATGCAGTGGCATGCATCACTGTAAAAGCAGTGTACCTTGTCCATAGCAAGGCCGTAGATCTCCAAGTCTCCGTCAGTGTTGATGTGCAGGCGTGAGAAGCCCTTGAAGTTGGGAATCCGCAGCGCTGAGAAGGCTTCGTCATAGTGCACATGGAACCAGTTGACCGCAATGTACAGGTAGCAGCCAAATAGGAAACCCACTGCAGGCGTGGCCAGCACCCAGTAGTAGGCCAGCATCCCCAGATAGTATGCACCAGCCTGCAAGACAATGTATTGCTGTTGTCTGCACAATCGTTGTGCGACCAGTTGACTAGGATGCACAGGTAGCAGCACAACAAGAAGCCCACTCAGGCGTGGCTAGCACCCAGTAGTAAGCCAGCATGCCTAGATAGTATGCTCCTGCCTGCAAGAGACAGCACAACCCTGTTGATTGCAGACTCGTTGTATGTGGTAGTAGGGGATACGGAGGGCTCAGAAGGCTTGTTTGTAGTGGGACCAATTGACCGCAATGTACACTTAGCAGCCAACCAGGAAGCCCACTGCAGGCGTGGCTAGTACCCAGTAGTGAGCCAACATGCCTAAGTAATGCGCTCCAGCCTGCAAGACACCATATGACCTTACTGCAAACTGTCAGCTTGCACCAGACAGGTACATGCTGATTGCTATATATTGAGTGGCGCCCAGTAGTAAGCCAGCATGCCTGGTAGTATGATCCTGCCTGCAAGACACAGTGCACACCTGTTGACTGTAGAAACATCAGCTGTGAAACCTGTTGAGTGCAATGTACAGGTAGCAGCCAAAGAGGAAGCCCACTGCAGGCGTGGCTAGCACCCAGTAGTACCCCAGCATGCCTAGATAGTATGCTCCCGCCTGCAAAACGCTGCATGATGCTGTTACTGCAAGTTCAAAGTGTCTGAGGTAGCAAAGAAGCATGCCAGCATGCCTAGCCAGTACAACCCTGCCTGTAGAGCACCATGTGAAGTTGTTCTTGGATTAGCTGAAGTAGGGAGCCATCATCAATTTTGAACAGTGAAGTGGGTAGCATGGAACACATGGCATAGGTGAGTAGCATGGACTGGGTAGCATGGAGTGCGTAGCATGAGGGGTGCAGCTTGAGGCCTGCAGCAGTGAGGCTTTGATCAAGCAGCATTGTGACGGGCAGGGCGCAGGGCAGGGGGGGGGAGGGGGAGATGGAAGAGATGTGCACAAAACCCTCCTGAAGGGAGAGCTGCCTAACGCTTCCAGCTGAGCAGATCTGGGTCCTGGTCACTGTATTGGCTTCAGGCATACCAAACACAGCCATTGCAGACTTAATGCAGACATGAGCTTAAGGACCCCTTTCAGAGGATTGGAGGGGGAGGAGGGGGGGGAGGGGTTCGGAGTCGCGCGCAGAACCCCACCTGGAGGCGAGAGAGCTGTCTAATGCTGCCAGCACTGCAGATCTGGGTCCTTGACACCGCAATAGCTTCAGGCACATCAAACACAGCCATCGCCGACTTGATGCAAGTTGGATACAGGTGCAGTGTCCAGCGTGCGACTGTGTCTCTGAGGCCTTTGGGGTCTGGGAAGTGCTCTGCTTCAAAGGACTGGTACCACTTGTAAAGGGAGTGGTAGCCCTCCTTGCCCACTGACTCATACCTGAAAGACAGACCAGGAGCTGTAAGGGATTGCCTACCTGTTGTACTGCCCATGACTTCAAGTGCAGGATGCAAGTGAGCCCTTAGCCCAAGAGAGGCCTCAATGGGCAACTGAAAGGCAAGGTGCCCATCGGCTCAATGTGGCAGGGCAGAATGGGCACAATGGGAGTCAATCAAAAGGCAATGCCTGCCCATTGAGAGACTGTTGGAAAAGCTACTTGCACAGATTCACCTGGAAGGGCAGGACGTGAAACAGACAAAAAGCAGCACTTATTCATCCCCAGAGAGTTGTGATGCGGAGGGTGCTCTGCATTGTGCAGTTTGACATGGAATGACTCAGCCTGAGCCAGACTGTAAGCAAACTATATGAGTTTGCTAAAACAGGCGCTTTAGGTAAGTGTTTATTCTGTACGCACCGTATACAAGTCTCTACACCCAATTCCAGCAGCACCATGAGCATGAGCGCCACCAGCAGGTGTGTCGCCGTGTGCACAAACGCAAACACCACTTTCGTCAGCGCACCGCCTGTCCTTGCTCTGCAGATAGACATTCCTTGTCAACATATGAATTAGGCAGGCAGGTAGGGAGCTGACCAGTGAGGCAAGAAGCCAGCCGTTCTGACAGTCAGTCATTGAGTCAAACAAGCAGTCAATCACTGTGGCAGGCAGTCAGCACTCTATTCAAACTCCCTAATCAGCAGTGTATGAGTTAGGCAGGCAGCAACAAGTCAGGCAAGCAGTCAACACATGATGCAAGCAGTCAGTACGCAACTAGCCACCGTGTCAACAATGTCTTGGCCTGGTTCTCAGAACACGCTTTCTGCCATGGCTGTACATCTAATAACTCACCTGAGAGCCAGCCTGCTTCTGATAGAATCTTCACCCTTGGCAAATTTGGCTACTGTGGACCCTGCAGGGGCGGGGGAGGCACCCACCCCCCCTGCTGATGCAAAGCCGTATGTCATCAGGAACATGCCCACCAAGGCAGCCAGGGAGATGTACGACTCGGCAAAGATGATGCCCAAGGCGTCCACCACTGCTTGAACCACCAGCTGCAGACAGACATGCAAAATTTGATTGCCGCCTCTTGCAAGACATATATACAAAGTCATTTTCAAAGGCTGATGCCCTATCTGCTCCATGTATGCTACTTGCAAACACAAAGCCACTTTGGTGAAGCAATCTGTTTGTCTTGTGATGACAACGCAGATGGCAGCGCTGTGTTGTTCGGGTCAGACAATGGTCAAAATGGCTATGTGTATGCAATGCCAGATACAACTTGTGATCGTTTCAACCTGCCGGTTGTATGAAGCATCCCCTCGCTGACTGTAAAAAAAGTTCACATGCGGCATGAGCGACACCCATGGCACTGCAGCCTCAAACACTGTGCATATGACCGTCGGTGGCAGCACACATCAACTGATATGCTGCATCAAAGGTTGTATGCATGCATGTCGCCACAAACATGCCCCCTGCAAAAGAAAACGCGTGCACCAAGGGAGGTCATATGGCTGCAAAGAGTTGCCAAACAAATGGTACCTGGAAGCCTTCTGACAGTGAGTGCGCATCCAGGACAGCCGAGACGCTGCTACACCTTGGCAACACACTTGCCTGCATGCAAGATGACAAAGCTCGAGCAACCAATCAAACCAATCAAGCAAGCAAGCAAGAAACCCCCCTTGACCAGTCACTCGGTCAGTCAGACAGTCATTCTTGCTCACTCATGCCTTTTGGTGTTTGCATTGTGATGAAGAAGATTACAGACAGCCATTGTGGATTACTCATCAAATGCACTAGAGGCCAGCTGACTGCTTCACAACACAAAGCAGTTGCTGAATGCATTGTCCAAACAGTATATTCATCATACAGTCAGCCATACAGCTGTTGCATCTGAAAGTGCCAATTAGATGTCAAACAGCAACCACATGCTAACTTCAACTTGGCAGAACCTGCCAAATTTCAGCAGGCATGATTCAGGAAAAGTCGGCACTTGGCAGAACACATCATGCTGCTAAATCAATTCTAGATGCAAGACACTGCTTAGCAATAGGTCAATGACTATCTGATGAGTGCATAGGAGCTGTGCATGAGGTGTGTACGTGGAGTGTGTGCATGAGGTGAGTGCATGCCATGCAGGCATGAAGCGTGGGCATGAGGGGGGCCCACGAAGTGTGTGTATGAGGTGTATGCAGCTGCTCACCACTAGGCACAAGTAGAAGATGCCGCCAATAAAAAGAAATCAGTTGTTCTTCAGTCAGCATAAGGTGAAAGTATGTAGTGTGTGCATGAGGTGTGTGTCCAGCTACTCACCACTAGGCAAAAGTAGAAGATGCCGCCAATGACATCAAAGCAGGTGATCTTCAGTCAGCATGAGGTGTGTGTATGAGGTGTGTGCAGCTGCTCACCACTAGGCAGAAGTAGAAGATGCCGCCAATGACATCAAAGCGGGTGTTCTCGAGTCAGCATGAGGCGTTTGTAGAAGGTGTGCTTGTGAAGTGTATGCAGCTGCTCACCACTAGGCAGAAGTAGAAGATGCCGCCAATGACATCAAAACGTGTATTCTTCAGACGGAAGAGGTGCAGGTTTTGGCGACCAAGCTGCATGCTGCAAGGGGGAGAGGGGTAGGCTGCCATGCATCTATACTCCCCACCCCCCCACAGCTCTGCCTCCTCGTTGTCTTCTGCTTTTACTCCCCCTGCTGTGCACAGAAGGCTTGATGCACTTACATCAAAGGTGCAACGCCTTCTTGTGCATGCTATGCCCTTGAAGTTGCAGCATCAGACATAAAGCGCTGACGCTTTGCTCACTCTGCATGCATGTTTTTGCCTACTCACCACCACCCACTACGAGACATGTGTAGCACTCTCAAGCATGCTGTGCAAGGTGCTGTTGCCATTGCAATTTCATCAAAGAGCATTGCAGCAATCTTTAGATGTGCCTATGTGGGCCCTGCTGTGCGCAGAAGGCCTGACACAATGGCAAAGATGCACAGCAGTCTCAAGCATGCTGTTGGTGGTGCTGTTGTGATAGATAGTTGACCAGAGAGCATTGTGGCAATCTTTGGATGTGCCTGTGTGGGCCCGGCTGTGCGCAGAGGGCCTGACACAGTTGCAGAGTCAGACATGTGTAGCACTGTCAAGCATGCTACGCAAGGTGCTGTTGCCATTACAAATTGACCGAAGAGCGTTACCGCAATCATTGCATGTGCTTCTGTGGGCCCTGCTGTGCGCAGAGGGCCTGACACGGTTGCCCTTATAGATATGTGTAGCACTTTCAAGCATGCTGTTGGTGATGCTGTTGTGATTGACAGTTGACCAAAGAGCATTGCAATAATCTTAAGACTTGCCCATGTGGACGCTGCTATGTGCAGAGACAACAATCTCTAGTTTGCTAAGTGTCCTGCTATGGCCAACCTGTCACGTGCTCTGCATGGCTCACAGAGGCACATCTCTATGGTGGTGGAATGGTTTATGCTCAACTTTACATAACATCATCACGGCACCATAGAGATGTGCCTCTGTGGGTGCTGCAAAGCATGTCACAGGTCAACTTTGCACCTTGCAAGAACATGTACTGTGCAGATGCCAGGTGTTAGGTACCTTGCAATGAGCAGAGATCACAGCAACTTTCTGCAAAAGCCTTTGGCCCTCAATGTTACTCAGCCTCATGCATGACTGATACAAAGTCCATCAGTACATGCAACAATAACAACATGATGATGGTGGCAATCATAATGTAATCACAGCAATGAGCATGTGTCATCATGATCTGTCCGTGCCTGTGTCAGTGGCTCTCGGTGACGCTCCACGTATAAGCCTAGCCATGGGTGAAGACCCTCTAGGGCTGTGGCCACGAGAGGGTGATGACCCTCTTGGACCAGGACTTGACCCCCTGGGGGTAGGAGACGAACCCCTAGGAGGGCTCTTTCCCCTTGGTTGGGTGTTAGCTGTTGGGCGGGTGGAAGTAAGTGTTGCTTCGTCAGCTGAAGGGTCTGGAACTGACACAAACCGAGCAGGGGAGAAGACATGGGTTGGGTGCAGAAAAGCGCCCCCTAGGCCGTTTACTATCAGATGCTCGGGGTCATGTGGGTGCCATCCTGAGACTGCTGATGGGCCGCTGGTTGACGCACTCTCACCGGACAGACGCCGGCTCTGCAGTTCTGCCACATCATCTGCCGAGGTGACTGATGTGCTTGAGCTGGCATAACTGGGTTCTGCCGCTAGCCGTGGCGGCTGCCCCGTGGAAACCCTAAGATGCACTGATGCGTTACTCATGCCTGGTGTAGTCATGCCGGCTCTGCTGCTTGATGATGTACCACCATTTGCCAGCTGCTTTGCAGCAGCTTTTGAAAGCTCAGCAGGCCCAGCAGGCGTGCTTTGCATGCTGGGAGATGAGCCTCTCCTCCTGTCCATTTGACTTTCTCCCAGGTGCCCATTGGTCTGTCCGTGTGATGTGCCAAAGTCAACAGTCTGAGGCCTCAAGCTAGCAGCAGCCGGCTCAGCTGATGAGTCATTGGCTTGCTTTGCAGCAGCTTCCTGTGTGGCGTCTTGTGAGGGCTGAGGGCGATAGGGCTGGAAGGAGTGGCGCATGTAAAAGTGCAAGTCTCCTGCAGGTATGGGAGCTCATTGGAACGGTCAAATCAGACAAGGACAGGTGAAGAATTGAATTGGATAAACAGTCCTACCAGCCAACCAAAACTGGGACAAATATCATGACCAGCAGGTCTTGACAACCATGTTCATGAACGCAGGGATGTGAAGGCCATTGAGCAGTTGTTGTCATTATGCAGCTTTGCCAGGCGTTGCTGACGCAAAGCTCCGTTATGAACACAGGGCTGAGTTGTTATTGGTCACAACAGCACAAACGCCCACATCAAGCACTAAATAGCACACAGTCAAGCCTCATCACCTTTGCATTGCATGCGTGTATCAATGCAGATGAGCACGTTTTGGACTGACAGCTTGACAAAGTCAGCACCTGCCAAATGAACTCTGGCTCTCCCCCTCAAGTGGCCCCTCACAAGTTGCCTCAGGTTGTGGCAAGCAGTTTCATCCCAGAACCAGTCACTCAGCCAGCGCGGTTGGTGAGTGACTAGAATGGCCTGGTCGCCTTCTGCCATACGTTCATCTGCTATCCTTGCAAAGTACCTGTGCATGAACCAGCATGATAACGCACAGCATCAAAGATACTCAAGCACAAGTCAGGGCAATTGGATACCTCGAGCCCGCTTGCAAAGATGGCAGAGCATGCTGCGATGACAACGCAACATGCATCTACAATTTGACTTTCCTTTTCACAATGCAGTGCTCCTCACAATAAAGGTGCAAGCCATTCAGCAGCATCTGAAATACACTGTCCCAATACACACATGCAATGAACGCAGTAAGGGAGGCTGTAGGCTTGGCACAAACCGTAATCGGCCCAATGCAGTTACAAAGACAGCCATAGGGTTAGGCTGTAGATCTGGCGCAGCCCATGACTGACCTGCACTGACACATGTCGATGTCATCAACCAATGCCAGATCCAGGCCAAACAGCCACCAGCCGTGCGGCAGTGCCAGCGCAAAGTATGACTTCTCCTGCAAATACAAGGCACTGGTTATGATGGATATCAAAAGTCACAATCAAAGTTCCATTGCAAAAAAGAGAGGAAGATAGCAGAACGTGGCAGTCATGCCTGCTGTCTTTTGGAGCTGACCGTATGCAGTATTTGCTCTCTTGGACGCTGAGGACAGCTTTTGGCTGTCAAAATTGGTGCAAAGTGAGGTGCATCTTGCAGCATGGGTGTCAATGTACACGACCAGTGCAGCAGAGCATCAGAATCAGCTTGATCTTGACTCTATAGATCTGAATGTTGAGTACCTGGGGTAGGAGCCAACCCCCAAGCCAGCCCTTGTGCTGAATGTGGCGAGTGTACGTCTCCAGCCCATCAATCCAGTCATGGTTGCCTGGAATGGCAAAGGCTGTTGGGCCCTCATACTGGTGCAGAAGGTCTGCTGATGCCGACTCCCTGCAAAACTCATTCTCACTCCATGAATGGACAATGGCAGATTTGAATTTGAATGCTGCAAAGATCAAGCTTGGCAGCTAGCAGCCTGAGCAGTGGTTTCCGTACTTGCTAGGACTCACAACAACCCACTCGTCCAAAGAATCTTGCCTGCATCGTCAACCTTCGTGGAGCAGCTCGCAAGTCATGCAAACAGCACTTAGTCTGATCACTGCTCAGATTCTCACCTGCTTGTGGACGCTCCGTCTGTACCAACAGCACCATGGCGCAGGTGTTCAATCCCCGGCAAATCTGGTTTGGCCACCACAAGCCTGCCAGGCCGCACATGAGGGGGCGGGGGCAGGGCTGCTTCAAACGGCCTGAAGAAGCGCTGCTCATACGTCTCATTTGAGGGGTTTGGGTATGCCAAATCCCCGCCAATTACCATCACATCAGCTCTTGGCAGCTTGACTAGTGTGGACAGCTTGGAGATTGACTCTTGTGACGGACTGGTGGCTGGGTGTGGCAGTTGCGCAGGAGCATCAAAGGGCGAGGTCATGTAGTTTGGTGACCTCCGTGCGTGATTGTCAGCGTGAAAGCCAACTTTGCGCCTGGCAGGCTGGGGATGTATGTGCGAAGCCTGATTGTCTGAGCTAGAGTTCTCGGAGTCGCTCTCGACTGGCGTACCCAAACCAGAGGAGGTGTCACTGACAGGGGAAAGCCCCCTATGGCGAGGGCTGCGCCCGGCAGCCTTGTGACAAACAGGGCTGTGCCCAGCAGCCCTGCCCTTGGAAGGGCTGTGCCCAACAGCCTTGCTAGGGGAAAGGCTCTTGGGTGCAAGCGCCCTGCCCCTGGTCCATGGCTCTGGTCCTGCAGTGAGGTCTGACCTACTGCCAAAGGTCGCGGGTGCTGACTTGCCCTTAAGGCCTGGACTTGGCCTGAGAGTAAGGTCTGGCAGTTGCGTGCCAGCTGGCACTGCTACCTGCAGCCATCAAGCAATTGTCACATGGGCTTACTACAGTGTTACTACGACCGTGGAGCAATTGTCAGAGGGGCTCACTTAGTATACACTTCAAAGCTGCTGAACGTGTCTGCAGCTGTAGAGCTATATTTGCCAATTGGAAAACAAACTTGGCTCAAATAAGCAATGAGCCACTGCACAGCGACCACGATAACCACGGTCAGAAAGACACCTGTTGTAAATCAGGTACGCAGGCATACAAATCCAGACAAGAAGGCCAACTGTCACATGGCTTTGGTTGATGACATGCAATCCCAAGCTGCCATGTGGTGCGCTATTGATTGGGACTTGACTTGAGACCTGGAGCAGTCATGACTTGGGCAACAACATGAGCGGAATGCCAAACCAATTCTGACAGCAAATTTCAACTAAAATATCATGGACTGATTGACGGGCACCTTGAGACCAGGAGCGGCCATGGCTTGTGCGACAGCATAAGTAGGGTCACCGCCATCACCAGTGTCAGCACAGAAGTCCAGCCACAGCTGTGGCCGGTCTGCCAGGTGCTCAAAGGTGAACCCATCCCCCGCCCTTGGGGGGTCACTGGCGCCCCCTGCAGGGGTTGTAGCTGTTGCCGCCTGTACAACAGTCACAAGGTTGGTGACAGCTGACTGACTGATTGCGTGTGATTCTTACACCCAGTCAGACTGCAGCAATGACAGCTTGATGCACATGATGTGCCTGTTGCACATTGTCCTCTTTTTTCACGCTGTTTGCATCTGTGTGGGCGCAGCATTGCAAAACTGCTGCCAGGAGTACATTGAGCCTCCTAATCACTCGTGAAGTTGAAGCAGGCAACAACTGCATTCACAGCTGTACCACGGCATGCTGCAATGTAGACAAATAACAAGACATGATGAGACTTGGACAAGCTGGCCCGAGAAGACTAGCTTCATGCCGCAGACATGCATCAGATGCTGACAAGGTATCTGATACTTTTGTTGTGGATGCTGCAATGATTGTGTACTTTTACCTGCATTGTACGCATGTCAAAGCGCCCCAGGAACAGCTTCACAGACACCAACAGCTCAAAGATCGTCCTATACATGTCAGCAGAAGTGCCTGCAGGCAAGAGCAGACACACATTGCTTCATGCATCCCAGGAACAGCGTGCAGCAGGAGATGCTGCTACAAGAGTTTATACATCTTGGCAAAACATGCTGCAAGGAATGCTGCTGCAAGAGTGGAGAATGTGCAAGCTATGCTTTGAGCAGAGACATTGTACAGCATGCTGCAGTTTGCGTCATCATTTGATCTGTTGATCAGTATGCAATGACAGAGTTTGCGTTGAACCACCTGAGCCTGCTAGCAATGCAGCATAGATGCTCCCAAAGACAATTTTGTGACAAAGCAAAAGGCATGCCATGTCAGAAAGCTTACCGCTATACCACGGGAACATTGGCAGAAACTCAGGCTGCTCTTCACCAGATTCACCTTGTTGTGTCCTGCACACACGACATTGCAATTTTCAGTTTCTTGAGCATCAGTCAAACAGGTCTTGCTGTCCGTTACCAGGTCAATCATGCACGACTTGAGGTTCTATATATGCCTGAACCATCAACGCGATACTGTCATGAAATGACAACTTGCTAACGATGCCATATGGATGTTCCAGCAGGATGGGTGAAAGCTCCCTTTCACAGGTGTCAGCACCTGCTGGCTTGCATGCTTGCTAGACGAGCATAGTCCAGGAGTGGGCATGTCACACCTGCATTCTCCAGTTTTTCCAATGTTCTGAGCATCATTCTCCTCCTCTTGAACACCCTGGTAATTAAGCTCCTTTGCCTTGCCTTTCTGAGCACTTCTGCGCTTCTTGTGTGTTGTCAAAGCATCAAGAGATGTGCTGAGACCTGGACTGAGCAGCGTATCAAGGTGATTTGACATGCTGCTCAGGAAGGTGCTGCCAAAAGCGTCTGCTATACCCCCAATGGAATAGCGGCGGAGGTCGGAGGCGATAGGCTCGAACAGAGTGGCCGCGCGATGCATAGCCTCGTGCGCTTTGGGCGCAGCTCGTGAGTGACTGGCGCTGTACCGCCGCTGGCGTCGGCCGGTGCGTGCGCTGTCCGCCAGCTGACTTCTCAGGCTCGATGCACTTCTGGCCCTCATGGCGACCGCTGCTCGATAGTCGGCCCAGCAGTGAACTGCAGTGGCAGGCAACGAGTCACTGAGCTGCTGTGTCAGCTGTCACGGCAGACTTGCAAGCTGTTTGGTCTGGAAGAGACAGTTCTGGAAGAGACAAGAGCTGTACAATTTGCCTGCATACTTTTGAATAATCACCACAAGTCACTTGCCCGTGACAAGCCGATCAGCCTGGAAGACACACTTCTCCACAGCACTAGACAAATGCTATGCAATGTGTCGAGGCAAACCCAAACACAGACCGCAGCAAGTCTTACCTGTGTACATGGCAATAAGGGTGATCCACATTGTGTAGACTGGCGAAATTGTCTCAGATGCCGGAATGCTGATCAGCCCCAACCCGTCGAAGGGGATATCAATATTCAGAATCTGTGCAGCTTTGGGCTGGCCAGTGTTCAGCCCCGCACCTTCTCCTGCATGACGAACCTTTGTGCTGACAGTTCGTTTTGGCAGGCAACTCGGGATGATGAGTCTTACTGGCAGCTGTCCTAAGCTATCAGCGATCTTTGACTTCATGTGAAAAGTTGCCAAGGCTCATTGGCATTGATGACCCTGCACATACAGTCAAGAGATGCTGACAGCACAGTACAGCTGCCACTTCTACCTAAACATGATCATTGTGTTGATGACCAGTACCACGCTGCACAGTCTGCTGCATTTGAGCAGAAATACCTATCAGTCAACCTTCTAGATGTGGAAATGGCTTGAGTTGTGCTCAGACTTGCGCACTGCATGCAGCATAGGCTCCTATGTAATGGGCATATCACACAACGCTGACCTGTCGTGTTTCTGATCATTGCAGGCAGGTCATTGTAAGAGATGCTCACCGTACAACACCCAAGAGGCAAAAATAGGATGGTCTCTGATAGCCACTGGGTGCAGCCACTTGTTACAGATGGCAGCTCTAAACTCCCCAGCACTCCCATCCTTCTGCTTCAATCCCGCATTCCCACAAAAGCTATAGTATGTACTGCACGGGTGAGACATATCATGTCACAAGACCTCATTCTGCAACAAACCTCAACCCCAAAAAGCTCTATTTGAAAGGCAAGCATACTAGCATGACATGCTCATCGTGCTGCTTTACATAGCAGAGCAATGATTACACTGCAAGCATGGCTGTAATCTCAACTTTGGCGTGTCAAATCTGCCGCTTTGCAAGCAATCTGAGGCATGCAAAACAGCAGCCCATTACTACAATCACGTATGTTGCAGTCCCAACACTCCTGTCATGTGAGAAGTCATGTCAGGCCTTGAAATTGTGCAAGCACTCACCTGCATGCAATTGCAAGGGTCAAGCTGTTCAGCACAACCAGGGTGTACATGCTCCTCCGCCCAACACCAGGACTGTACAGAGCCGCTGACATCAGCTTGAAGAAGACAGCAACTGCATGCAGTGTGTGCAGGCCAGCCAAAATCTGCATGTCACACCCTGAGCTCGAGGTCGCACAATAAGGGCACATGGCCAGGTCACATGACACAGGGTGATAACATTGTCAACATCCCCAACCAATGAATGTGGACATTTGCACAACTCTGGCGTCAGCCTTATGTTGCAGACATTGCTACATCAGGGGAACCTCCAAGCAAGGCTGAGCCCTTGAGCCACTGAGGTTTTGCTTTGCTTTTTGGCTCATGCACCAAACAGAAAAAGCTCTTGAGACACAATGGCCAGTGCATGCAGCATAGGCGTGCCCAGAGCGTGCGCAGCTGCTCATGGTTGCTATCAGGCAGCATGCTCATGCAGAAAGTTTAAGACCAAGCTGCATGATCTTGATAGCCATATGTATAGCATCTTGTGCTGACATGTATTTCAATGAACGTGTTGGCTTACCAACAGGGATAGCAAGAAAATGGTAAGCAGCATAGAGATGTCAGCTTTGACATCAATGCCCATGGACTGAAAGCTTGGCAAGTGTATAAACACTGCACTGCCCAGCCAGAACAAGTACAAGGAATAGTAGTTGATGTAACCCCTGCATGCATCACAAAGGCTATGCAAGTGTATGTGGCAACAACATCACAATGCGAACAAAGCTATGAGTTGGGATGGTTGCAAGGTGTTGGTGTTGAGTGGCGCATATGTGTAGTCACTGTTGTGCTTACTCTGAAGCTGAACCAAGCCTTCTGCGTATCAGAGGGCGTATGTACAAATATGCAAACAGTATAATCGCGCCTGCAGCAAGGCAAGACTTTGCTGACAGGATGAGCTGCTGAACACTTAGCCTGAACCTTGCAAGCTGAACACAGCAGACTGACCATAAAGGTAGAACCATTTTCGATTTAAGGCATACTTCTGCATGACTCCCTGCACGAACACAGCTATGAGTGTCCGTTTGTGCGAGCGACCTAGGACAGCATCAGCCTCGAGCGCTGCAGAAGGCGAGGTGTTCACCTGAATGCTGTCATAGCAAACACAGCCCACAGCACAAAACCCGCATAGATAGACTGCAATGTGTGTATGCTGGAAAGTCTCTAGAGGCGTCACCGCCGGCGGTGCGGCTTGCTTGACTTTCATCTGGTAGTTCTGCTACGAAAGGTAAACGAGACAGGTAGACGTACAGCAAAGATCGCTGTGCCTGCGCGGCGCGAGGATCGCAAGTGCCCCAAGTCTGGCATACGATAAGCGAGTATGCAAGTCAACGTTCTCTTCTGTCATTGCCATGCAAATGCCTCACGTTTGGCGCACAAACATAGCATTCGATAAAAAAGTCAACACCAAGATGCTCCAAGAAAGCAGCAGTGCCACATCAGCACTTCACGTCACATGCAGCCCACATGACAGATACAGGAAGTTGGATTCCCTGCTGACTGCAGGACTTGTGCTTGTCTGCAATCAGTGCGGTGCGTTTGTGAGACTTCTGACAACTTGCGCATTACAGCTGGCATGTCAGTAGAGATGGCCGTGTCACTGACTTTGCCATGCAGCCAGACTGATTGCCACATGTCTGGTCAGCCTGCATGGGGGCTGACTTTCAGCGAGCTATGCATGCTAACAAAACGCTGCCACCATTGCCTACCCGCAACACTTGAGACCAATCTAACACGCACCAGCTTGATGCCTCAGGCATGAATGGTTCTTTTTGCATTGCTCTGCATATGATGCAGATATCTCACTGTCAGTGAGTTATTACATTTGAATTTTGGCAAATTTGCTGGGCATGTCTTGACCGTTGAGATCACAGAGCAGACACTGTTTTTGCCTTGTAGCATAGCCTGTAGAGCTTTTGAGGCACTGAGGAAACAAGCCGGAAGCACAAGCACGACAATTTGCTGAGGCTATGTTCAGCAGACACTTTACACAACAGGAGCTACTGCAGGTCATAGTCAAACATACCGGTAGATGGTCATGTCACACACTCCTTGAAAGCCGGCTCTCCTGAATCAAATTTGTAGCTGTATTAAAGTCTGAGTCAGCTACATACCGTGACCACTCAGAGGACACAGTCACTGCATTTGCTGGCGTTTACTCCAGGTCATTTGAAGGGCTGCCACCGCTTTTGCTTTTGCCCCCACCAGTCTTGTTAGGCGTGCTTGGTCCTTCTTGCAAGCCTTTGTTTTCCTTCCCAACATCACCATCAGACTGCTTCAATTCGTCAGCCCTAAGTGCTGCTGCTGCTAGGTATGCAGCGCCAAGCGAAGACCCATCAGCCACATGTTTGAATTCAACTGCATCTGCAGCTGTCTGACCCATGATGTCGACCAGACCGCTTTTGATGGCTTCCCTGTAGTTTGTGTAGTGCTCAAAGACGCCCCCGTCTACTCCTACGACTGTTCTAGTTCCGTTGTCTCTGTCAAGTTGCCTTATGACGGCTGCGATGGCAGTTGCTTTGAGGCGCCCGGCTCTCCAGCCAACCATATGACATACCTCCTGTACCTACAGCGGCAGCAAAGCCAATGAGAACCCATGCCACCCAATGACAAGCCTGAATTGTTGTTTCCTTTCCCTCTGAAGTACACAAACAATAGCAACTTTGAGAGACACTCATGAGCAGTTGAGCCACATTGCATGACAGCGGTCTGCATGGCAGGCTTACTGATCTGGTCTACACCAGTGACAAGCAGCGAATAAAAAGAATGCAGCTAATCATTCATGTCAAACACTTTGTTTTGGTGACTGACACGACTGTCCTTCAGCACACAAACAGCAAGGCGAGTGCAGCTCACCACTTGAGTTGAGTCCAGAGTGATCTGGTCCACAGCCAGGCCGCAAGCTTCCTGCAGAATGTCTGCTGTGTGCAGCAAATCTGTCGAAGTGTCATGGTCGATCTTGCTCATTTGTGGTGTGCTCAAGGCACTGTTGCATTTCAGGCCTGCAGGCACTCTCTGGCCAAATAAGCCCCCCTCCTCAGCTAACCTGAGCACAATTCTCCTGGCAATGTCTCCCATATACAGCCCTATAGCACGACAGCAATTGTTTGGGAGGCTAAATGATGTTGGGATGACTTGACTGCTTGTATCGACTTCATTGCAGTCCAGACAGGAGCTTTTGCGCCAAATGAGCCCCTGTCCTCAGCTAATCTGAGAATAATTCTACTGGCAATGTCTCCCATATACAACCCGACAGCACGACAGCAATCGTCTGTAAGGCTAACTGATGTTAAAATGACTGTTATGATTGACCTCATGGCATTCCAGACAAGCACTCTCTGTCCGAAAGGGCTGCCTTCCTCAGCTAATCAAGAACAACCCTCCTGGCAATGTCTCCCATATACAGCCCTACAGCACAATAGCAATGGCCTGTAAGGCTAACTGATGTTAAAATGACTGTTGTTATTGACCTCATTGCATTCCAGACCAGCACTCTCTGGCCAAAAAGGCTCCCTTCCTCAGGGAATCTGAGAACAACTCTCCTGGCGACGTCTCCCATACACAGCCCTACACTGCAACAGCATCTGTCACAACAGTCCGTGATGGTGTTGTTGCGGTTGTTTGTATTGGTTTGATTGCATTGTAGGAGGTGCATTGTGTCAGGCATTCAAAATTGCTAGGCATGTCACAACATCAACCTGAGCCACAATACATTCACTCACCTGCTGTCATTTTCTCAAGGTGCTGCATGTCTGGGTTGACAGACTCAGCATCGATCGCTAGGTCCTCGCCGATCATTGGCAAATGCTGGCTGATGAAGTTTCCCCACTCGCAATTGATGATCATGTTTTTGTCTTTGGGCAGCGGCTTTGTGGCGTTCTTCACACGATGTGAATCCTCAACATAGGCTCCATTGCTTCCAGTGCCCAGTATGACGCCTAGCATTGTATCTTGGTCCTGGTATCGACACGCTGCGAGAGTGGCTACTGTGTCATTGACTAGAGACATCACCCTTGCCTGCAGTTACACAGCAGGTATGAGGCAAGCGGCAAACATGACACCAGCAGCAGTGGAAGCAGTAACAGCACAAGAGCAATAGCTTGCGAGCAACAGCAAAATCAAGAGCGAGAGCAGCAGCAAGAGCTTAAAGGCAGTCAAGAGCAAGAGCAAGAGCAAGAGCTTAAAGGCAGTCAAGAGCAAGAGCAAGAGCAAGAGCAAGAGCAAGAGCAAGAGCAAGAGCAAGAGCAAGAGCAAGAGCAAGAGCAAGAGCAGCGGCAGCAGCAGCAAATGTACAATTGCAAAGTAACAGCCTCCAGAGTGAGGAAGACAGACTGCATGGAGCATGTGGACATATCTTGGCAAATTTCCACACGCCAAAAGTAAAATCTGGAAGCGCTGCCAGTTCACCTTCATGCCCCTGCCGGTGCAATGCAGCTTCCAGCAAGTCTGTGGGGTCTTAATCTGGGCAGTTTTGAACATGGTGACAATGACAGCTGGAAAACGCGTGATTTTACCTTCATGCCCTGCGGCCGCAATGCAGCTTCCAGCAGGTCTGTTGGGATTCAACCTGGGCACGGTTCAACACGGCGACAATGACAGTTGGAAAGGACACGAGTTTACCTTCATGCCCTGCCGCCGCAATGCAGCTTCCAGCAGGTCTGTTGGGTCCTCACCAATGGCGTTGGAGTTGGTGAAGCCCTTGTTCCACTTGATGAGGGTGCCGTGATTGACGCTCTGCTGATGCATTGGAAAGCTGAAACAGAAGCCCACCACAGTGTCACTGTCTGGCTTTGGCCTGCATAGCCATGTTTGCTGTGTGAACAGGGTGGACTTCAGATGATGATTGTGATGGTGGTGATGATGGTGAAGCCCTTGTTCCACTTGATGAAGGTGCCGTGGTCGGCGCTCTGCTGGTTCATTGGGAAGCTGACACGGAAGCCCACCACATTGTCACTGCCTGGCTTGGGCCCGCATAGCCATGTGCATTGTGTGAACAGGATGGATTTCAGGTGGTGATGATGGTGAAGCCCTTGTTCCACGTGATGCGGGTGCCATGGTTGACGCTCTGCTGGTGCGTCAGGAAGCTGAAACAGAAGCCCACCTCAGTGTCACAGCCTGGCTTTGGCCTGCATATCATGATCACATGCGCGTCGAGTGCATGACTAGTGTGATAAGTGATCATGCTTGACACATACCTGACATCCACTGTTATCCTGGCACACTGGATGCTTCTGTATACAGAACCTCCCGACATGATGCTTGACAGCATGATTTGCCAATGTCTGGTTTGTCGCTGTCATGCATGAAAGGCAGCATGGGGACAGGAGGGCACTCACTTCTTGCCGAGGCGATCTGCAAAGGTGACAAGCTTGTTTGCCATGAAGTCAAATAGCTCATCAGCTGGAGTGTGGTGCATGTGCTCCTCGATAGGAAACTCATCCATTTGCAGGTCATCCTGAAGACAAAGGGCACAGCTGCTCAGTTTTTAGTAAAATGCAGATCCTGGTGTTGGTGACAATTGCCTGGAAGCAATGAGCATGCAGCTTGTCTGTGAACGGATCACTCGTGCTGTCTGCCATATCTGATGAGCGAGCGCAGCATTTCCAGACAACGGACAAGGCAGCATGTAGGCGTGAAATGTCAGATTGGGCTTCAGCCAATCAGCAGCTTTGGTCAGCTATACAGCAAGTGGAGAACAGATGATCTGAGGCATACCATTTCGCCATGTCTATCAGACAGCTTCACATAGACTGTTCTGAAGTTGGTGCCGCCCATGTCCAGAGCAAAGTATTCGCCAGATTCAAATCTGCAAGGTGTACAGAACATCTATGGCTGTGAAAGGATGATTTGCAAGCATTAAGGTCAGGAGTCAAGGTAGAATTAGTCATTATTAGTCACATGTTACTCACCCATTTGGAAGCTCATCAACCATACTTGGCAACATCATGAGAGAGGACTGACCTTCTCCTGACAGGGTGGTGTTGAACTGCAGCATTGCGTGTGTTGCATAAGCTTGCCAATTGAACGTCTTGAGCAGCAGTTATAGATCGGCTAAACATGCATGCAATGTACCTGTTTCACAATGTCATCTCGAATGGTACGGAGAACATCTGCTGACACTTCGAGCTTCCGACGATACTGCAAGTAGCGAAAGGAGCTCAACGGCAGCTTTCAGAGCTTATCTCACGTCACGCACGGGTTGCAGCAGATGGTACGCAACAGTCTGGCGAGCTCAGCGTGTGCTTGTCGAGCAAACTGTGCTCGTGGAGATGGAATGAAAGCGCGTCACCTCTGACAGCAGCTCGTTCAATTTCGCGGATCGCTGTTCGTTCACAGAGGATTTGCCAGTGGCGTTTCGTCGAGCGTACAAAGTGACTGCGATTGCAACGGCTGCCGCGCCAGCCAGACAGCAGAGAACGGTACTGCCATGTCTTTGCATCAATCCTGACTCGGGCATAGCTGCCAATTCGACAGTGGCTGACGACTCAACAGCCTAGGTGCGTGAGCCTCACACAGAGTCAAGTAAAGTCACTGAGCCTGCCGGACACCCGATGGCAACAATGTGCAGAAGTCTCAATCGCTGATGAAATTCGCATGCAACGGCGCAAGCATCAGTCGCGGAATGCAATTAGCAATGGAAATCAGTACGGTTCACTAAGCGGCATGCCCAGTCAGCAGTCGCCCTACAGCTGCCCTCAAGCCCTATAAAGTCTGTTTTGCCCTGATGACTAATGAAGTGCTGTCTATTGACTACGGTCCTCTTCTTCTGCAACCGTACAACCACGGCAACACCATAAACATCTGATCTGCGCAAAACGCCTTGCATGACAGCAGCACAAGAACCGTCCACGAAATTTGCAGCTGCAGACGTCTGCAACTTGGCGTGCGAATCAGCCATTGTAGACTGCAGCGAAAGTTTTCGCTCTCACAGTGATCCACGTCTCTTCACTTGACCCTCGTCGTCTACGCGGTAGACTCGCCGCCGCATTCTCTGTGTTGAATCTGCAACTCGATTTCAGAAGTGTTCATATTGTTGACGAGACCGACTTTGCCCTAAGTGTTGACGTTGACCGAAGCACTCACAAAACCGGTCTTGTACATTTCCCATTTCGAGCGCCTGTATGGACTGCGGCATCAGCAAGCAGCCTGTAAATTGCTTGCATGCTCAAAGATGGCGCTCGCGCCCAGCTGTAGCTCCTACAGGTCGCTGCACATCTTCAGCTGCAGAGCTTGCATCTCGTCCCACGCCGCCTGCTCTCAGGCTGTTTCAGGCTGAATGCAATAAAGCCCGCAAGCCACCAACACGCCGTTCCGTTACAGCGTCAGCCGCTGTCAGTGCATCTCCAACCCTCCCAACAGAGGGATCAACACAGAGCAAGCAGGATCAATCCCAGGCACCAACAGGGAATGGCCACATGAGCTCAAACGGCAGCCATAGCAACAAAACACCAGCGCACAATGCTGCTGCTGCAGCTATAGCATCACAGATCGTTCAGGCCGAATCCCTGGCATTGCTTGAGTGGCCAGAAGTGTGTCAGCAGGCAAGTACAGGCCTTCGTCAAAGCCAAGAAGCCACGCAATTGCTTCATCATCATCATCACCAGCTCAGGCAGAATCTTGCCATCTCATGTCCTCATGACTGACACATCAAGTGTTGCTGACTGCATACATAGGTTGCACTGCTATAGTTGGCTGACACATCAAGTATTACAGGCTGCGTTGACAGCTTGCACTGCTGCAATTGATTGACAATGTATTGCCTGCTGGACGCACTGGGGGCATCATCCACTGCTACAATTTGCAGACTCATCAACAAGTGATGGTTGCATTGACAGCTTGCACTGCCACAATTAGCTGAAACATCAAGCAATCCTTCCTGTTTCACAGGTGGCATCATTCAGTGCTGACACCACGACCCTTGCTTGCTGCATTGCTGTCTTGTTTTGGCTGACACATCAAGTAATGATGGCTGGAGGCACAGGATGTGCATTGCTACAGTTGGCTGTGATATCATCTTTGCATTGAATGCGCAGGTGTCATCCTTCCCTGCTATAGTCGGCTGACGCACGAAGAATCGCTGCCGTTATGCACAGGTGGCATCTGTCACAGCTACAAGTGAGACAGCCAAAAGAGTATGCACAAGTTGCACTGCTACAGTGGGCTGACACATCCTCTTTGTTTCACAGGTGGCTTCTTTCACAGCTACAGTTGAGGCAGCTGAAAGGGCGCTTGCAGCAGGACTGCCCATGGCATCATCCCAGCAGCAGGCAGAGCAGCTGCTGCAGGAGACAGCAGAGGCGCAATCAGCCAAGCTGTCTCTGAAGGGCGTCTTGGACCTGAGAGGCCCTCTCAATGCTGCTGTCAGGGACCGGGTGTTGCACCCTGTGCATCTGGATGGAGTGGCATCAAGCTTAGAGGTATGTCACATGGATGCTTCAAGCTTATAGGTGTGTCACATCTATGTGGTTTGAGCACAGGCTTGCAATCATAGTGTTGAAATCTGGACATGTAATGCTATCGAGTAATCTGTTCAATGCCTTGTCTGTTGCGCTGCAACCTGTGCACCTGGATGGAGCGACGTCAGGCTTAGAGGTGCGTCTTATGCATGCAGTTTGGGCATGGACTGCCCAACATTTGGGCCACATTCATGCAGACTTGGCACCTGTGCTTTTGTTCAGTTTGTTGTTATCCGTGGCTATTCCTTTCATCTGAATGCTGAAGCATGTGCTGTCAGCGTATTGTCTGTTAGACTTGTGTGGTAAATTGCACTGTTGCTGCAGTGTAATCACTCAAGCAGCATCATCTGGGATTAGCAATGCGCAGCCTGTGAACCCAGACTGAGCATTGTTGTACCCAAAAGAAGTTGTTTGTAAGTGTGATTCCAGTGTCGTACCCCATGTGCTTTACCTCACAAGCGCATGTTTGGCATGGTTTATTTCTATTCAGTAGAAGCGTCGCTGCTCATGGTAGAGACGAGCTACATGTGTATGTCAGAGATATCACAGCTTCACCAATGAGATTGTGTACAACATCATCACCAAGTGAGATAGACTACTGACAGCACATCACAGTGTCCCTCGATTGAGGGAGCATTGTCACGTACATCAGCAAAATCTACAGGAGATTCTCTTTTAAAGGCACTTGGCACAAGGACATCTTCAATGTAAGGCCAAGGCGGTTGGAAATCAAACGGAGCATTCTGACTGCTGTGCTACGTCTGAGTGATGACATCTCAATGTAAGGAAATTTGTCTTGGTAAAAGATGCAATTGTGACCAAGAGAAGCTGCTGTAATTACTCCATCGAAACTGACAAGGAGGAATCTATATTCACAACAACACAAAAGGTTGTTGTCCACAGGTGGCAGCAGCAGTGGCGGACAGGCTGTCAGCAGGGCAAGGCCAAGAGCCCCTCTTCCCTGCCCTGCAGTTCCTAGGCAGGGGCATCAAGAACGCCGTGCCTGAGCTGAGAAGCAGCATCAGACACTGCATAGAGGTATGTTCTCCACCTTCACAGCAGCTCATGTTGCAGTGCAAACATGTTCAATGTGCAACAGTAAATGGTTTGAGTTGAAGAGCAGCATCAGACACTGCATTCAGGCATGTCCGGCCACCTGCACGGTAGGCCATGTTACAAAGTAAATATAGCTGGTGCAGAACTGTCCAAAAATGTTTTGCCTAAGGACCAGAATCAGCATCGGATCATCCATTCAGGTACGCTTCTCTGCCTGCACAGTAGCTCACACTGCAGCATGCGAATGCAGGACAGACCTGCTTGGGAGCAGTTGATCAAGCTGTATGTACCTAGCTGGTCCCCACAAACGCATTGCAGTATGCAGAATAGCAAGCATTCATGCCAGCAAGCGGACATGCAGCAATAGACAGCAGAGGCATGGTCCTCCGCTCTGAGCCAACAAGCACAGTTAGCAGTTGCTCCTATAAGTACGCGATACTGGATGCAATGTGGTGTGCAGTATGGTAGATTGCTGGACAAAGCCATTCAGCGGCTTGGCAGCATCAGACAGGAGGGACGGCGACCAGAATGAGGCTCTGCACTTTACGTCTGCTGCCAAAACTTTGCCATAACAGACGCATTGTTATCTGCAGAATGGCAGGCTTTTGGACAAAGGCAGCGAGCGCTTAGGGCAGTATAAGGAATCAGAGGCGGGAGAACTCACAGACCTTGAGCAAGCACCATCAAGTGTTGCTGCTGAGTTTACCTCAGTTGAGCACCAGTCGTTGTGCACCATGGGAAGTTGTGGTATAAAGCCAGCCAGCGCCTCAGCAGCATCAGAAAGCAGAGGCAGGAGAACTCACGAATCCTCTAAGCTAGCGCTGTATTTAGTGGAGAACAGTGCACTGAGTGGGCGCATCTTGATATGCAGAATGGCAGACTGTTGGACAAGGCCAGCGAGCGGCTTAGTAGCATCAGACAGCAGAGGCGGGAGAACTCACAGACTCTGGGTAAGAGCATGAACGAGTGGGCTCGCAAGCTGGCAAATCAGGGCCTTTCAGAAGAGGCCTTGGTAGTCATTCGCAGAGACAGGCAATGTGTTCCTGTGAAGGCTGGTAGGCAGGTGAGGGTTCCCCAGGGTTTTGTGTGCCCCATATCTGCATGACTTCCATCTGTAGAGACAGGCAGTGTGTCCCTGTCAAGGCTGGCAGACAGGTGAGGAGGCACTGTCATACTTTTCCTATGACCCATTTGTGTTTGGCATGCGACATTTTCATATTGTTGGGTGCTGCAAAGCGCGTCACGACGTCATAAGCTTGTGTGTGGGCGGCATGAACCTAGCCAGTAGCGCATCAGGATGCGCAATCCACATGGAGCCACAGCCCAAATCATTCTGCCGTGTCTGTCTTTGTTGTCCAACAACCAGGTTGGTGTGTGCAGAGTCAATTGCAAACGGGTAGCGTGAATTTAGCCACCAGTGCATCAGGGTCAACGGTGCACATGAAGCCTCAGTCAGTGGTCGCCCTCAACAATGCAGTGTGATTGCGGCTGTGTGAACCTGGCCATCAAGTGTCCTTGGTCTTTGTTGGTCAATAGCAAGGGTACTCTGCTGTTGTGTGCTGCAGAGTCAACTACCCAAGGGCAGCGTGAATCTAGCCACCAGTGCATCAGGATCCACAGTGTACGTGGAGCCTCAGCCAGTGGTGGTGCTCATCATTGCAGTGTCACTGTGGCAACAGTGTGTCTTCACTGTGCCATTGTCAGCATTGAACTGTGTGGTGCAGAGTCAATTGCCAAAGGGTAGTGCAAACCTAGCCACCAGTGCATCAGGATTCACAGTGTACATGCAGCCTCACGCCGCAGGGGCTCTCAACTATGCAGTGAACTGTGGCTGCAAGAACCTGGCCATCAAGTGTTTGGTCTTTGTTGGTCAATAGCAAGGGTAGTCTACTGTTGTGTGCTGCAGAGTCAACTGCCCAAGGGTAGTGTGAACCTAGCCACCATGCATCAGGATCTACGGTGTACTTGGAGCCTCAGCCAGTGGCGGCTCTCAATAATGCAGGGGAATTCTGGCAGTGTGAACCTGGCCATCAAGTGTCTTTGGTCTTTCTTGGTCAATAGCAAGGGTAGACTGCTATTGTGTGCTGCAGAGTCAATTGCCCAAGGGTAGTGTGAATTTAGCCACCAGTGCATCAGGATCTACTGTCTATATGGAGCCACAACCTGTGGTGGCTCTCAACAATGCTGAGGCCATGTTCAGGGACCAGGAGCATGAAGAGGAAGAGGCTATCCTGGCACGACTGTCACAAATGGTACATGCCAAAGACTTGGATCCCCATTTTCGGTGATATGTTTGAATTTGCGCAGCACATATTTTTTCTTCTGTCAGTTTCTCAGTCTCTATTGGCAGGTTTGAGAGCTTGAGCATTCCAGTCATCAGCATATTTGAGAATGTTTACCGTTCAGGTCTTTAGCATGTGCTGCATGTGACCAAAAGAGACAAAAGCAGTGCACCTTGTTAGTGCATTGTTTTGCAGTCCAGCATTTCTGCATTTCTGGCTGTAGTTGGGTCTGTATATCGTGACGGTAAACTAGGCGCTAGTTTGTATTGTACAGGTACATGTACACAGCAGGCATGTAGGAAGCATGCTGAGCACGCTGAGCATGCTGAGCACGCTGAGCATGCTGAGCGTGCTGTACCCTGTGCTGTGCACCCGAGAACAGCATCGAGGGCAGTGACTGTCGGTAATGTTTCAGCACTTATGTTCAAAGCACGCTGAGCATGCTGTGCGCTGTGCTGTGCAGGTGAAAGCAGCTTAGACCAGCATAAAGCGGCTGATGAAGCAATCACTGCAGCTTATGATTGCACATTGCACATGTGTTGGAAGCATAGTGATCACGCCAAGCATGCTAAGCATGCTGTGCTGTGCTGTGCAGGTGAAAGCAGCCAAAACCAGCATAGAGCGGTTGATGAAAGCAATCACTGCACTGGACATTGCATGTGCCCGTGGCGCTCATGCAACATGGCTCAATGGCAGCAGACCTGTCTTCCTTTCACCTCAAGAAGCTGCTCAGGTATGGCTGCATGCATTACAGCTTTTGCCGCGTCGTTAGGTTTTAGTAGCACAGCATAAGCAAAGTAACAGAGTTGTTTCTGCATAAGGCAGATTGCCACTTGTGCAGTCAGGCTGCAATCAAGCCAGAGCAGTCTATTGCCCCTTGCTCTTGGAGCCTTTCCTTGGCCCCCTGAAAGTGCCCCCCGCCCCCTATTGAATGCGAAAATGATTGATTGCTGACATGCTGGCTGTGTGCAGTCCGGTTGGATCTAAGCCAGAGCAGTCTATCACCCCTGATTTTTGGAGCCCTCCCTTGACCCCATCAAAGACAAGCCCGCCCTCCCCCAACTCCCAACCCAAGATGAGTGACTTGCTGACATGCTAATCGTGTGCAGTCAGGTTGCATTCAAGCCAGAGCAGTGTATCACCCCTTGCTCTTGGAGCCCTCCCTTGACCCCCTGAAGGAGCCACCCGCACCCCAAGCAGTGGACTATGATGCCAGCTACACTATTGCCCCTTCCAGCACTGCTGCTGCCGATTCAATGGGCAGAGCCAGTTGGGAGCCCCAACAGCCCAAAAGGCAGATGTATGGGAAGAGGGGTCAGCCGAAAGGCAAAACACCCTGCCCAGTAGATTTGCTGGTGCCTGCTGGCGTCAAAGTTGCAGCTGTCACTGGCCCTAACACAGGTATGGCACTATGAAACGCGCTTTATTTTGTTCTTTGCAGTCTGCTAACTAGAATCTTGCCATCACAAATAGAGACTGCTGTTGTGCAATGACTCTTGAGTGGATTGCAGGTTGGCTGCCTGTAATTTGCTGTACACTCAGCAGCATTGGAGTCCTGGGGGTTGCTTCATTACACGCAGCATGCTTGACATCAAGCAGTGAATGCAGAGCACTGACTGTATAATGCATAGGGATCTTGGATCATATCGCGCATTCTGTGTGCAGGTGGTAAGACAGCTTCTTTGAAAGCAGTGGGCTTGACAGCTGTCATGGCCAAGGCCGGTCTCTTCATACCCACTGCCACCCCTCCCACCAACCCCCTTGCCACCCCATTCACCAGCATCTCTGCCCAGCAAGAGACACAGTCAGCCCCACAGCAGGCTGATCAGCATCAGTCATCACATCAGATGCAGGCGCCTCAACAGCAACATGAGTTATCAGCAGAGACCCAACAGCATCTCTCATCACAACAGCAACATGACCCATCCTCCGAGGCCTCACAGCATGAGTCCCTGCAGCAGCCACATGCACATGCACAGCAACAACACGACTCATCCTCAGAGTCCCATCAGCACGAGTCACCACAGCAGCATCAACCATCATCCACACTGCAGCAATATCAGTCCTTGCCAGGGGGTCGAAAGCATCACTCACCACAGCAGCATCAGTCATCAGTCACACTGCAGCCGCAACAGCATCAGTCCTCAGTGCAGCAGGAGCAGCAGCAGCAGCAATCGCCACGGTTGGTGTTCTTTGACCAGGTGTTGGCAGATGTAGGAGATAGTCAGAGCTTGCAGCAGAGCTTGTCAACCTTCAGTGGGCACATCAGGCGGATACGCAGCATCCTGGAAAGCACCTCACCCACCACCCTAGTCTTGCTAGATGAGGTGACTTGCGCCTTGCCAGCGAAATGAGCGTTGCTCTCAAATGTCACATACATCGTCAAAGCATCCGATGTGCACAGATGATCATAATCATTCTGGAAGCACAGCATCCTGAAGAGCACATTGCCTACTAATGTAGTTTTGCGAATGCAGGTCAGCCTGCACTATGCCCATGATCTTGCTATTGATAATGACAGTCACAATCAATCACACATCCCAGCGCAAGTGCTGAATGTCGTGGCCCGAGTCCTGTCTTGTGATGTGTGCTGGCATTAAGCACTGATCACTGCAGCAGCCTCTGCATTTTCAGCAATAAGACTGCTCATGCACAGCTTGCAGCTCACAGCACACAGGGCAGTGTTAGCTACAAGTTGGCCTGACAGTATAATTTGGTGTGTGGGGCTGCAAGTGGGGAGGAAAAAGAGTCTGCAGAGGGAGCAGCACTGGCTAGATCTGAGCATCAACCCTGAACACTGCTCCCACGATGTTGCCAGCAAGGCTAAGATGCATGCACCTGCTCACATGCAGCTCGGAACCCACAAGCTCACAGATGCCTGGAATAACGACTTGGTATGATGTAGGTGGGAAGTCGAACAGACCCTGCAGAGGGAGCAGCGCTGGCAGAGGTGGTGTTGGAATGATTGGCAGACACAGCCACCATATTCCTAGACACACAGCTGCTGACACACAGCTTATAAGCAGAGTATCACAGATGTGTGATATTACAATTGGGTGCGTGGGAATGCAGGTGGGGAGTGGTACAGACCCTGTAGAGGGAGCAGCAGAGTCGCTGTGGCAAGATTGGCAGACACAGCCACTGCATTCCCAGAAACAAAGCTGCTGACACACAGCGCACATCCCATAAACTCACAGATGTCTGATTTGCAATTTGGTTATGATGCAGGTGGGGAGTGGTAGAGACCCCGCAGAGGGAGCAGCACTAGCGGAGGTGCTGTTGGAGCGCTTGGCAGACACAGCCACTGTGTTTTCAGGAACAATGCTGTTGACACACAGCTCTTAGGCAGAATATCACAGATGTCTGACATGTTTTTGGATGTGTGGGAATGCAGGTGGGGAGTGGTACAAACCCAGAGGGAGCACAACTGGCAAACGTGCTGTGGGAAGATTGGCAGACACAGCCACTGTATTCCCAGAAACAAAGCTGCTGACGTACAGCGCACATCCGATAAACTTGCAGATGTCTGACGTGCATTTCGCTCATGATGCAGGTGGGGAGTGGTACAGACCCTGCAGAGGGAGCAGCACTAGCGGAGGTGCTGTTGGCACGACTGGCAGACACAGCGTGCTTCACTTATGCAACCACTCACCACGCTCAGCTCAAGGACCGCCCAGTGAGTTGTTCATCCGCTGTGTTTGTGCTTCAAATTTGACAGTGTCTCAACCAGCCATTCATCCCATTCATCCCTCAATGCACGTTGCTGTTGACTGTACACTGCCTTGTGCTTGTTGCTCTAAAGGCACAATATGAGTACAGCTGAAGGACTGCCCAGTGAGTTATCCATTTGTCATATGTTTACGCTTTAGGCTCAGCCGTCCCTGGCCCCCTCCCTGTGTGGCCGCCTCCACACAGGGAGGGGGCTGGGAGGCTTCGGTGCCGCTTTGTGCATCTTGTCTTAAATGCTTTGCTCTACTGTGAGCTACTGTGCCTTGTGCTTGTGATGTGAAGGCTGATCACAAGACTAGCTGCAGCAAGCCTCTGTGACTTGCTCAATACACTTTGAGCTGTGAATTACATTAATCCAATTGTATCCTTTACCTCAGGGGTGTCCTTTCAGCCCGCTCCTCAGTGCATCCTGTTTGCCTTTCCTTGCTGGAATATAAGCGTAAAAGGGTTTCTGGATGGAAATCTCACAGGCCAGATCCTGAGCTGCTGTGTTGTTGGAGTTCACATGACGCTAATTTCTGATAAAAAGGCCAGCTAAGGGTATATCCTGTGAATACACCTTCCATAGTTGCTTTTGTGCTTCAGCATCCTTGACCTGTTTCAGGGGCTACAATCAGCCCCTGTTGGTGCGCTGATTAGTGCGTATGTTTGCTTGGCTCGACAGCTGCAGCTTTTTCTGTCGTTGCTAGGCATTCACGTCCATACTCAGATGATTTTGTCTGTCTTGACCTGAATTGTTTGTGTCTTTTGCACAGCTTGTGCGTAATTTCTTGTACAATCGTACACGGATCATGTGAGATAGGACTGTGGATAGCGCGTTTGACTGTCTTCACTTTGCTTGGCTGTGTCTCACTATGCCAGCTGTATTCTGCCATGAGCCCAGCTGGAATCTATTCATCAATCCTTGAAGAGCATGATTGAGTCTCAGTTGTGGCCTCAACGAATTTCTTGATGGCTTGTCTTGCTATGTCTTCTGTCTGTTGCATGAAGTTGTCAAAATTCATTGCAGCCCATGTTGATCGTCTCACAGACTGAGGTCTGAGTAGGGCAGCTGCAAGCTTTTGCAATGAGCAGTATGGTCTGTGTTGGTCTCACTGTGCTTCACTTGTCCAGACTGCACTCAGGCCAAGTTGAGGGTTGAGCGCTTACTGAGCATGTGTTGCAGGTTGAGGCAATCACAGACTGCTGCACCTTGCTGTGGCTTTCATTAGTCCATTCATGTTCGTTTCTTATCCCAGTCGGCAGGTTTGGCTTGTCGAATGGTCAAAACAGTCTTTGACTTGTACTCAATCCATAAAACATCTCCTTGTATGACATGTGAGCACAATGTGTTGCCTCAGTGCATCACATACACCTGCACACGGCATGCCTCATGCAAATAGGCAACCTACGACCTTGGCTATTGAACACCCACAGTCACAAATTCCATGTGCCCCAAAGGATTACAAGGCAAATATGCCAACTGTGGTCTGCATGCAAGCCTACAGGCAAAAGACAAACGTGTCTCATGACTAAGTGCGTTCTGGTTGCACGCAGGCAAAGGATGTACGCCGTACAATGTTTTCAGAGAAGCTCAATTCCAATGGCTTGGATCATCTGACTGGATCAGCATCCTCTCTAGTTGATGACAGTTGTGCTGTTATTCCCAAAGCCCGATCAAGTCATGCACCCATGCCGCGATGCCCTCATGTGCTGCACACAAGCTTAGCATGCTTGTTCTGCATAACAGTCCCAGTCGAGCTCTGCATGCATGCAGGCAAAGGATGCACGCTTTGTGAATGCCAGCGTGGAGTTTGACTTGGCAAGCTTGAAACCCACCTACAGGCTACTGTGGGGGGAGGGGGGGCTGTCCAATGCCCTGGCTGTTGCTGAAGGACTTGGGTTTGACGCCAAAGTAGTCCAGAGAGCGCGTGAAATTGCTGCTAAAGGCCAGGTGAGGTGTTATCTTAGACAATTGTATGGGCGGGCTGTGTATCATCAAATGCTGAGGAGCGTGAATTTGACGTACAGTGGTTCAGAGAGCATGTGAGATCGCTGCTAAAGGACAGGTAGGTGCTATGATGTGCTGTGGGTGACCACTGGTGGCTGTGTTGTATGTCTCTTGTATGTATGCCAAGTGTCTTAACAGTAGCAGCAGGGTTTTCATTTTACACAAAAGTAGCCCAGAGAGCTCATGTGATTACTGCTGAAGTCCAGGTGGGTGTACTCACTCTGTGGTCTGCAGTCAAATGCGTTGATCATGGCTGATGATTCTAGATTCAGTCTTCCAGTGGTGCACAGGGTAATCCAGTGGTGCACAGGGTAAATAAAGATTGCTGGCAAAAGCTGTGTGCGCACATGCATGTGCCTGCTGCTGCCCTGTATGGAGATAGAGCAATCTGTTTGCTTGCTTGCTTGCTTGGGGACACTTTGGTCATACTTTGTGGGTTGCATAAGGAAACAGCGCAAAATGGGGCTGCGTCAGTTCTTGCAGAAGGAGCACAGTGCTTTCTGAACAGTTCCTCTTGCTTTGCAAGAGCAGGGCAACAGCGCTGAGAAAGCAGAAGAGCTTCATGAGTCTTTGCAGCAAGAGCTTCATGGTGTCAGAGGTCAGATTGTTGCAGTCGCTGACCTGAGACAGAACAGTCCTGTGCAGTTCTCTCTTATCAAGTCGGTGTTGGTTTGCAGGAGCAAGGGAATTCTGTTGAGAAAGCAGAAGAGCCTCAAGAGTCTTGGCTGCAAGAGTTTTAGGACATCATGTCTAAGCCTGCTGCCTTCCCAACAAACCCAACAGTCCTAGGCACCCCTCTCTTATCAAGGCAGTCTTGGTTTGTAGGAGCAAGGGAACAGCGCTGAGAAAGCAGAAGAGCTTCAGGAGTCCTTGCAGCAAGAGCTTCAGGAGATCAGGGACCAGATTGCTGCAAATGATGCCCAGAGACAGACAACTGAGCAAACCCTGGCAGAAGTGAAAGCTCAGGCAGAACCTGATGTCAAGAAGGACAACAGTGCCAAGGTCAGTGTCATTCATTTCACAGTTCAACATGAGTTCTGACTGATTCTTGATGAATTGCGATGAGAAACCTTGCAGATGTTGTGACTTGTAACATGAGTGCCCAGGTCAGTTTTAATTGTTCACGAGCTTAATTCAGGTATGGGACTGATTTGCCATGTCCCAAGACGTTTTTGCTTTGTCTTTAGAGTTGCATCATTCTGATGGCCAGGCAAAACAAAAAAAGCTTCGTCCAATCATGCAAAAAGCAAGAGAGCCTGTGCTGGGAGCAGCCCTCCAAACGTTGCAACACAAGCTCAGTGGGTCGTTGTTTGGGTTAGAACAGAAAATAATGGACAGGCAGAGGCAGATCAGCATTTCTTACACCTTGAATGTGGACCTGCAGAAAGCAAGAGAGGCTGAGATGCAGGCAGCCCTCCAAACGGTGCAAGATGAGCTTGCTTGGATCGTATCTGAGGTGAAGGCAGAGAATCTGGGACAGGCAGAAGTAGAGCAACGGCTACGGCAGGTAGCAATGGCCGGGGACGGTATACAAGACCTGCGCATTGAGCTCATCAGGCGCCAAGAAGCAGACCCAAATAAACAAGACTCTGAAATGCCTCAATCTCCCGCTCCAGAGAAGCCGTGGAAGCCCAAGGTCGGCTCGAGAGTCAGGGTTCTCAGGACCGGCGGTCAGTTTGGTGTGGTGAGTTGTGGCTGCTGCATGCTTGGCATGGTACAGCATAGCACAGCGTAGCATAGCATGGCATGGCATAGCGCAGCGCAGCGCAGCGCATCACAGCATATCACAGCTCAGAAAGGGTGCCTAGCACAGCACAGGCTTGCAGGATTGCAGCATCTCAACCATTCTTTTCAGTGCTGATGCACTGTTGTGGCATGCTGCTCAGAACTGACATGCTGTCATGGCATGCCGGAATGCAGTTGAAGTATGTTATTGACTGCTGATACATCATCAGAGCACGCCCTCAATAGCTTTTGGTGCATGGCCTGGCAGGGAAGGCTCTGATGCACATGTAGCTATCTTTGTAATCTGCTCACCCACAATGGTGCTGCTCAAGGCAAAATACAGATGATGTTGGATCACGTATTATGGCCTGCCTGAACATATTACACAAACCTTTCAGTGTCTTGCGCGGTGCACACTGTCACAGTGGTCGACTAGTATGGGATGCTTTAGCACCACAAAATTGTATGCGGCATTGGCATATTGAGCTCATGACTCATTTACATGGGTTTCATGATTGCAATTGTCAATTGACCCTGTGCAGGGTTTGCATGAAAATTTATTGCGTGACTGCCATGACTGCTCAGTGCACAAAATGGCATGGCTGGCCTGCAGATCAAAGAAATTACTGAAAAAGGGAGACTCAGTGTGCAACTCAAGAACTTAAACCTGGAGGTGAGTGTAGAGGATGTGATCCCAGTGAGAGAGAAACCTAAATGGCCAAAGCCGCCACCGGCGGCTCTCAAGGCACAAGTGGACTCCCAGGAGAAACCCTCTCCAGGTCTGCTTTCTTGATCTTGCCATATGTCTTCATGCACTCACGCACTCACCCACCCAACATCCACCTGTCCCCCATGCACACACCCACCACGCCCACCCACCCACTCAGTCTATCACTCATGCAATCCCCACTTATCACTCGCTTGCTCACTCCCTCCCACCCTCCCTCCCTGCCTTCTTGCTGACCACATTGGTAGGCAGGCTTTGGACAAGCGAGTAGGTACACCCAGCTTCAAACAACTGCCTGCATGCCTCTTTATCAGATGGCTTGCTGCATGATGTTTGCGTCACTGCAAATGATAGGCAGCTGTTGCATATGCAATGCCAAAAGCTCAGTGCGGTGTGGAGGTTAGTGTCAGCAGGGGTTTGTGAACTGGAAGCACCTTACCTTTACCTTTACCTTCTAAAGGTTGGGTGCTTCTGTTTCGTGTGTCGAATGCAAGACAAGGGGCATTAACACTTCTGTAGGCGTCAAGAGTGCATGATCAGCTGGCATCTGTACGGCAATGATGTGCATGCCTGCCTGGAAGCATCCTTGTTGCGTATGCGCTTTACTAGCTTGCATGCACATGTTCTCTTGCGTAGGATTGGTAGTTGTGTCTGCCATGCCTACAGCCGTCAAGCGTTTTTGCCTGGTTTGCAGAGAAATCAGTTGCGAGACAGGAAGACCCTGACATCTACATTGGGCAGAAGACAAGATATCAGCTGGCCAAGAATACAATAGACATCAGAGGGAAGTATGTCAAAGAAGCGCTTGCCATGGTCCAAGAAGGGCTGCAGTCAATCCCAGATGATTTTATTGTATACATTGTGCATGGTCGTGGAACGGGCAAACTTCGAGAGGTAGTGCATGAGTACCTGACAGACAATCCACAAGTAGAAAGTTGGGAGCTGAATTATGAGTCCATGCATGGCTGCACTGTGGTTGACCGTAAGGTCAGGCCCCACAAATGATACAGAAGGTACTTGCAGCAGCAGTTTCCAACAGAACTTACTGATGCCTTTAGGTTGCGCAAGCCCTGCAACTGCAAGCAGGTGGACAATGTGCTTTAGATCATCCAGTTGAATGAATGTGCAGCTCTGGCTGAGTCACCACCAGGGAACATTTACAGTGCCACGGTGGTGTTAGAATTTTGAGGCTTTGTCACATGCTGCTGATCTAGCAGGCACACTAGGGTCCTAGCAGTTGTCCTTCCCCCTCCCCCACCCCCCTCCGTCAAGCAACCACTTTTGGGGGTTGCTTGACCACGCACCTTTTGCGGATCGCTCTCTCTGTGGCCATCATTGAGCATCATGTTTCGAAATTTGATTCAAATTTTGGATTGTTCGTTTTGAAAATCGCGCCTCTCTTGTCAACCTCGTTGGCGTCTGGCGTCCATGCTAGCGAAGTCCAAACACTGTGGCGTAGTGAGCCTCAGAAATGATGGCGCATAGCGAAAGACTCACCGTGTGATACTTGTGCAATGCTACAATGTCGTCTTCAACTGCAGGGGACAGCATACAGACAAAGCGAAAAGCAGAATGTGCGCTTCAGTCAAGTACAGGTCAGACGTACGGGTCGGACGTCCTCTGCGACGAGACAGGCGTGCTGCCACTGCAGTGACGTGATGGTCTGCATTCATGACGTATGCTGAGACACTAGCTGACGCAGGTACAAGCTTTTCGCATGCGGGTACCAGCTGCAGTAGGTACGCAACAAAGAGTACTTTGAGCTTCTCCGCCAGCTAGGGACTCGCACATCATAACCACAGGCACATGCGCATCACAACTGACCGCTGGATGAAGGCAAGGTGCAGCACTTGCCTCATGTCATGCCTTGAAAGCCATGAAATGCACCTCAAAAACAGCTGTGCCTGCCAGCAGAGGCATGTTTGCTGGCCATGGCCCAAGCACAGATTACGGTTGCTGCACAAACTTAGGTATCAATGCCCCAAGGATAGTAGTACAATGCCTATGTATCACTTCAAACTCCCTCCCTAGTTACTGATTGAACTACCTCAAACGGTTTCAGTATTGCTGACTGATGCTGGACAAGTTTGTCGTTCGGTGTACAAAGTACAAAATCACATCCCAGATACTTCAGTGCATCACCAATGTCTATACTCACATTATGCGTGAAAGAATCACAATGCTCCAAAGTTCCCCGTGACAGGACTTCGAAGAGCAAATTTCTGATGACTTTCCACACACGACGACCCCATGATGCGTGCACACACCACTGACTTCCCGCAAAAAGCTCCCTGAGCAGTTCTTGACATGACTATCCAGCAGAAAACACCCGCAGAGCTGTCACAGCAGACTACTGCCTGTGTGACACAGTCTACTTGTGATTGCTGCAAGTTCAGAATAGCAGGTAACAAAGCAGCAAGAAGTACAGCTCAGAACAGATGCAGAGGAAAAGCTGGAAAAGAAAAAAAAGGGAGGTAATGGGCCAAGTGAGAAAAGAGATGCCTGCCACAGAGTGAGGCTCAAAATTCAGGCTCCAAAATCTGCGGCAAAGCCAGTATACATCTGCACTGTTGGGAGTTGCTGATACATTGCGTGACACTTTGCCAATCTGCCCCAAATTGCAGCAATCAGGTGCACCTGCCAGGTCTGACTCCCAATGTCCCGTGTGTCAAACACATTTTAAGTGAAAACTAGGCTGAACAAGTGCAGTTCTCAAGGTCAAAGGTAAAGGGGAAACAGATCTTCTCGCTACAAAAGAAGTTTTGGTTCTTCAACCTTTGCAGCTGTCAATCAGGCGGCCAGCCAGACTAGGTGTCCTCAAAAAAAAGCTTCTAGTGATCGGCCAACAGCTGGAGGCTGGCTGCCTGTTGTTGCATTGGTTGTTGACAGGCAGGAAATTTCTCAAGGCAACTGTCTTGCTGCCTTACTGAAGAATTTGGAATGAAATGGAGCAAGCAGGTTGCCAAGACACTGACAACTGCTCTAGTGCCACTTCACCCGTTTCCTGTTGTTGTGTAAGCTGTGGCAGCCTCTGATACATTGCTAGGTTCAGTGCCCCTTTGAGGAGCCACAAAAGGGTTGATCGTGGGCAACCCCGTTGACTGCTCTGCCTGGTTTGGCAAGTGTGCAGCGTCGCTCTCTGCAGCCTGGGTCATCTGAGCAAGTGCTGCTGAAGTCAGTTCTGCGGTTCGACCCCTTGTGACAGAGGCCAGAATCACATTTGAAGGGGAACTTATTGGATGGGTCACTATAGGAGTGAGCCTCCTCCCGCCCAGATCATCAGCCAGAGACAGAGCTTCAAGATCACTCACAATTTCAGGTGACACATCAGCAGCAGCTGCAGGGTCGACGCTGACTGCAGCTTCGCTAGGTAAACTGGGGTGAGACGCAGGCTGAGTCGAGGTGGCAGACTTAGCCTGAGACAGTCTTGACTGAGGGTTCTGATAGAAGGGCGTTCTGGCAGGGGCTCTTCCAGGCGTCCTGCCTCCGTGAGGGCTGTGAGACAACCGTGTGTCGAAAGCGCTTTGCACAGATGGGTATGTGAGACCCATGCCGGTCTGCTGGGCAGCTGAGAAGGGCTGGACCCCTGCACCTAGAACTGCAAGAGTGACACCCCAGACTTTGACTTATGGTGTGCACTCAGACAGATGCATGTAGGATCTCAGAGCTCTCAAGGAGTTCATGGCAACGTGGGTCTAGAGAGGTTATCAACAGCTGAGCGTAGCAAAACAGTGTCTTGTCAGCAGCACTGCATGGGACTGACAACATTGCAAGGGTGGTGCAGCATTGTAAGTGTGTGTCAGCATTGCAAGTGTGTGACAGCATTGCATGTGTGTGACATCAGTGTAGCAAGCAGGGATCCTTCAGCACCATTCAATTGGCCTAAGCAGACACAACAATGAGCATGGTACAGCATGCATTGGCATGCCCTGAAGAAGCTTACTGGGTTGGTTTGCAGGATGCATGGGAGCCCATGCGTAGGCATGTCCTGGACCAAAAGCATATGCCACACCCTCTCCAGGCATGCCCATTCCCATACCTCCTGTACAAAGTCATCGCAGCATGGCAAGCGCAAAAGAGGTCACTGACAATGCCAGCCAGCTGCAGATGTACACGGGTGTATTGATGTACGGCATTGACACACAAATGACAGTTTGTTGGAAACAGCTGTGTGCAAACACAGCTGCACTGTTGTGAGGTTAGATGTATGTCCTCAACAATAGCATTGCAGAGCAACTGTGGAGATGGCAACAGCCAAATGCCCAGCAAAATACAAAATAATCCATGCACATGTCTCTTGTCTGCAGTTACTGATGATCCTGAAAGGCTGTCAGCTTGCGCAATGGCTGAAGTAATGTGCATGACATCAAAACCGAATGTACTGTGCAGGTAGCACCAATCGAATTGACCTTGACTCGGCCCTCTTGGAGACATCCCAACAGCTGCTGGGCCCATCCCATAGGGTCTCAGCCACCCCTGAGCCAACCCCAGGGGAGTCATTGCCCCAGGCCACTGCTGCCCGCCCCATTGTTGCATTGCCTGAGCGCAGTCACAGCAACATGTTCAGCTGTTAATTCAATAAATGTTGTTTTCTTGCCATTCACTGCCAGAATTCCACTGTCATTGCATGATACATCGATGATATCACAGCAGCTGTCACGCACTGAAGGTGTCTGCAGCTGATGTGCAGAGGCCTTACACAGGCAGCAAGCTCTGCAAAGCAAGTGATCTGCAATATGTGACGCAGCACGATGCTGCCTTCTGATGGCTGAGTGCACTCATGTAACGCTGTGCACAAAGGCTGATGGCTTGCAAAACCAACCTGCCGCTGATGCAGCATGAGCTGGTGCTGCTGCATGGCATATTGCTGCTGGTGCTGAGCAAGCAGCTGCTGCTGCCGTTGCTGCTGGTGCTGCAAGCCAATTGGCATTGGGACCCCGGGCGAGCCTCCACCAGCCACAGACTGCATCTGCTGTATGGCTGGAGGAGCCTACAAACAGCAAGAACAGCAAGCTCACTCAAAGTGAGACAAAGACGCAGCATGATTCATATTAGGCCATTGGGACATGCCTGATGGCGGATTTATCTTCTTGTTGCTTGCTTCGGTGTTGTGCCAATTGGAATGCTCAGCAAAACAGTACTAGCAACTACGCCATATGGCTTGCAAGCATGAGCTCAGAAGGTGCTGAAACCCGGATACTCTTCATTCAAAGGGAAAGCATATGTGACACAGCGCTGCATTGCAGGCTGCTGCTTTAATACAGCACTGCTGTACACATGATCAATTTGCATTTGACAGATTGAGACCAAGCATGTTGTGCAGGTCACAAACTTGCTATGCTTGCGCAAGTCAGCTGATTTGCACCAGACATCTAACTCAGAAAAGCCTGACTTGCGCGCACGTTCAATTGCGCACAAAAGACATCATGGTGGAATCTCCCCTACCTGATTTGGTGGCTGCTGAAACGAAGAAGGCAAACGCGCCTCAGCAGATCTAGCAGTGGCTTGTGGTGAGAAAGATTGAGCCCAGCCTGATGACCTCAGACCAGGGTCTTGCAATCTGCCTGGAAAGATGGGCACTGATGAAGGTAGCTGACTAGTTATGACAGATTGACGTGGAGGCGCTGAGGGAAACAAGACAGGACTGCTAGCTGTGCTGCTTTCAACCCTCGGTGGTGCATATTGCCTGCCTGCAAAGTCAAGTCACCGCTCATGAACTTCCCATGCCTGCTTGTGAGGTCATACATCAGCTCAGCAAGGTACTATGGCCAGCTACAAATGCTTCGCCACTGAGTGCAGGTGGAACTTGAGACAGCTGCAGCCATCACACTGAGACGACAGAAGATGCATGAAGATATGGGTGATTGAACGCGCGCCCGATTTTCAGAGTACCCTACAAAAAGGTATTGCAGCATGCACAGTTGAGGTGAGTCACAAACAATCATCCCCAAGACTATGGTGCTGACATCATGCAAGGTGCTCTATAACACATCTGTGTCAATTTTTTACCCCAGCACTTGATGCTGCGACTGAATGAACTTTGCAGGCAACCAGACTTGCGCTTGGCTGCAATGACATGTTCTAACTCACAATCAAGATGTCTTGCTAGTGTCCCAGGCAAGGGTTTGCAGGAAACAAAGAGAAGTCAATGAGCTCCGTGCTGCATACCTGGTGTTGAAATCATGCATTCAATGTATCTTACGCCCATCATTTGTTTATGCCTGCTATGCCTGGCTTGCTCTGCGACTTCAGAACTGGTGAATCGGACATAGGCCACGCCAGTCCCTGCCTGTCTGCCCTGCCTATCATCTCTTACTTCAAGGTGGACATTCTCAGGACTCAACTGAAAACCTGGAGGAACAAGCAAAGCCAGCATTTGTAGACAGCCAAATGACAGCTTATGCAACTCATCTGGCATTCAACAGCGCCATCAGCACTGCAAACGTTTGTGTGCACAATCCCAAGTTCAGCTCAGCTGAAATAGGCGCATCAACTCTGCATGCATGACACATGTGCGCTTATTCTAATGCACACACCTTGCTCAGCAGGAAGCGGCAATTAATTACCTTGGAAAAAGTCCAAAACGTCTGCAACAGTGGCTGAGTATGGCAGGCCCCTCAGTTTGAGTGTTGATCCATCTGAGCTGATGACAGCAGACAAGCTTTGCTGCAATCTAGATGCTGGCTGCGACTGCAGCTGTTCCGCCTGCTGGGCAAACAAGCTACGCAAGCTGATTCCTTGCACAGAGGCTTGAGAAACAATTGCACGCTCAGATGCTGTCAGAGGAGAGACTAGCAAGCGTTGATTTCCAAAAGGCTGGTTGTTTCTGCTAAGGGCAAATTGCTGGGCAGTCTCACTTGCTACTTCAACTATTGCTGTTGTGCTGCCGCCCGCATCGCTGAAGACTGTGACGCTATCTAAACCGCTGCGAATCTCTACACCTTCTAAGAAATCCGCAACGTCTTGAGCACTGGCTGAAGGTGGCAAACCCGCGACCCTGACGATGGTTGCCTCGTGAGACGCAGGGTCGCGAGCAACGCCGCCTGTTGCTGCATCTACGTGGCCAATATCAGACTCGCCTGCTTCAAATATCCTGTGCAGCAAGAGGCAATATAGCGCGAGAGCTCCCTCAGCGTGTCTGACTTCACCGCGTGAGTCAGACCAGGGCTTACTCGATGTATCTGCTCCCGAGATGCTGACGATTTTTGGTTCTGAGTGCCTCGCCGGCCTCGGTCCGGCTGCTAAGCTGCACATACGCCTCGCCAGTTGTTCTGCCTGCACGGTCTCTGAAAGGTTTTCTCGCAACATCTGGCGACAGACACAGCAAACCGCACATGGACGCACCGTTCCGTCTGCAGATTTCTACCCTTGTCACAGCCAAGGGAGCAAGAAACCGTAAGATGTCGTCATCGACAGCCCGATAGGGTAGACCTCGAAGCCTCAAGACTCGCGAGCGTGCAGGACGGGCAGGCCTGCTGCTCGGGTCACTGACAAGCATGCTCTGCGAAGGCAGACATACCCCGCCCTGATACAACCAAACTAAAAAAGAAAAAAGGGACCAACAAACCGAACGATTTCACGACCACCACTGCCTGCTTGGCCCCATCGAACCTGAACAGCCAAGCCAAAACTCAATAGCAAGCTCAAGCCACAGCGGGATCATCCGCGATGATCATCACGATCAGTCATTGTTGCAATACAATCGATGACAGCAAAAATTCAAAGTGGCTGCAGCCACGCTGCAGCTTCAGACGAACAAACTTCGCTATCAGGTCATGACCTGCTGATTACGAATATAAGCTAAAGTTCACGTCATAGCCTTGAAGCACGGGCTTGACAAGCCACGTAAGTCCACTTAATCCCCTACTTAGCTAAGCTATGAGGAATAATTTGCAATGCAGATTCATGTGCAGCTTGTTGTTGCGCGGTTGCGAACGATTCAGTGTTCAAATGTTAGTCCTTGGAAAGCTTCCCTGATGTGCATGATTGCTCTGCACGCCAAACAAGGGGACACAAAAGGACAGACAATATGGTCCGGTCTCAAAAGTTGCGCAATGCAAGTTTGCAAGTTCTTGGCGCCTTGGTCCTGATCAGGTCAGCATTGCGACGTCTGTTGAGTGTATCTGCTACCTTTCATACGCAAGTCGTGCCATGCAGCAAGATTGCTCGAAATGCAACTACAAGGTCCAATCTATGTCGAATGAACGTGCTGCGGTGATCATGCATTTTGGAGGCAATTGGCGGCAGGAAACTCGTTCTATGGGGGTGCGAGTGGGGTCTCTGCGGGCTTTCTTAGCACATGTAAACGGTGACCGCTTGAGATTTTGCGACAATTGGCCTGCAGGAACGCTGACGTGATATGCTTTTGTCGGTCTGACAGCTGACTTGCAACTAGCATTGTAGCTGCTTCTGGCGGCAATTTTGACAAAAAAGTGAGGCATGCATCGGTGGAGGCAATCTGATGTTGGATTCTCCGATTTCGAGCTTAAAAGCAGATTATATTAGCGCGTATTGCGTGATAAGTGCAGCCAAGCTGACGTCAACAGCGTAAAGTTACGGCACGTGCGCTGTAAATCGGGCAAGCTCGCGAGCAGATTGCGAGCACGGGATAGCAATCGAGTCGTCCCTGTCAAGGCGTCGGGACATGTCATTCCCCAGCGGTTTTGCAATGCGCTCAGATTTTTTCAAAGTTTGGCTCAATTCAATCAACGGTGATATCAATCTGAAAGCATAGCTCTGTTGTCGATTTGTCCTCTAGCATACTGTGACTGTCGATGCTACGTGACATTTTGACATGGGTGAGACATCTGACACGGAAGTGCTGGTGTTACTAGCATTACAACACCTGCTGCTGCACTGCAACCTCTATTGTAGGTCCAACTGCTATGCCAGACAGACCCTCAAGTGCAGGATACGTCCATGACACTGAGTAATCAGGCAAACAGTGCACGCCAGGCATGAAACACACAGCATGCAGCGGCATATCAACACATTGACCAGCAGCGACATCAAGCACATTCACATGCGTCTGTCCACTCCATAAACAATCAAGCGTTGGCGCCAAATCCCTCTGGCTGGCAGATGCATCGAGCATGGGTGGCAGAACAGCAGGCAGAACTGGACTGTCTGTAGTTGTGCGTCTGGGGGTTGACATGCCAGAGGGGGGACCCCCTGCACTGGCCCTGGGGGTCGATCTGCCAGATGCTGAATCTGTTGTGCCCCTTGGCATGGCCCTGCCGGGGGTAGGTGGGGGTAGATCCCTTGAGGGGCGGGAGGTCTGCCTTCCAGTTGTGGATGCTGTGTCTGGCATGTCCTGCTTGGCTATAGGCTGCCAAGCGCCAGGCACTGCAGAATGCGTGATGCTTCAAGTCACAATGCACATGATTGTCCATTCACTGGCTCAGGGCCAGGCACTGCAGATTGCAACATGCCTCTGGTCGTGATAGACATGGCTGTCAAACCAACTAGAAGTCCTCTCCAGAATGCAAAGTCCCCTTGACATGATAGACATCACCATCTGACCATGAACCAGTTGGTGCAGTCCTTGAAATGTTGACTGCATATGCTGGGATGCTGACAAAAAGCTTGCTGTATGGCCTGATATTACGGCGAGGTACAAACTGTCACATGCTGTGTGTTTGCGCAACACACAGATTTAGCAAACGCATAATGGGAACGCATCCAAGTGCATGTGCCTTGAAGTGCATTAGGCCTGGGTTTTGTGTGACGTGTACTGCTTTTCTGATGTTGTGGTGGCAAGACAAGATTAGATGAACACACACCTAACATCTGCCCTAGAATGTGCAGCGCAGTACTCTGTTTGTCACATTATCATTTTTGTACGTATGATCATCATGACATCATCGTCACAAGTACTTGTTGTTGTCACTACTACTACAATGTTTGTGATGGTTGTGATTGCCGTTGTGATGGACCATACCGCTATTTTGATGCTGTGGTGGCAATCTCTGCTGGATGCCTGCCTCCACCACCAGCGATGCTGAGCTTTGCAGGCAGTTGCGCAGTCTGAGCTGGATGGGCACCTCACACACCGGCTGCGCTTCGAAGTTATGCTGCAGGGAGTCTGCCACATTGACCAGCATGCGTACGGGGGCTTGTGACTGCATATCAATGAGAGCAGGCTTCAGACACACTATAGCAATGATACACAAGGGAGCCTGTGACTGAAATTTGGCGTAAAAAGGCTTCGTACACACATTGACCAGCATTCATATTGGGGGCTGTGACTGCATATCAACGGGAAGAGGGTTTAGATACAACACGAACATGATGCTTTTTGGGCTGTGCATCAAAGTTGTGCTGCAGGGAGTCTGCCACATTTACCAGCATCCGGATTGGGAGCTGTGACTGCAGTCACACATCGACAGTAGTCAGTGGCAAAGGCTTGCCTTGAACAGTATATATCATCGGTATTAGGGGAGGTGACTGCAAAGTAATGAAAAGGGCCTGGATACATGCATTGACCATTGTCCACATTGGCGGCTGTGCATCAAAGTTACGTTGCAGGGAGTCTGGCACATTGACCAGCATGCGTATTGGGGGCTGTGACTGCAAGTCAAAACAAAGCTTAACAGACATATGAGCATGTTGCAATAAACCTTTGCTATTGGTGAAACAGGTATTTGTATATCTCTGCATCTTATCCTGCAGCAGCAGCATGCATATGGGAGGCGGTGCCAGCAAAACGATGCAAAGAGTCGCTACATACACATGGACCATCATGCGTATGGAGTGCTGTGACTGCAATCAAATGTCAGACCTTCGCAGATTCAGCAACACGCGTATGAGAGGCTGCAAGTCAACGGCAAAATGCATCATTCATACACGTGCACGTCGTTCAGCACAGCTTCTGGCTGTAGACCATGCACATGGGCCCTAGTGCTGCTTGCTGATCTGTGCCATAGCAGACAACTTGATGCACGAAGGCATGATGCAAGCGGTGCTGTTGCATGCAAGGGGCAACAACTAAGCACATGCAATGCTGCATGACTGCAAGCCCTCATGCTGATATATGTCGAACTTGGCATAACTTGCCAGCAGGCACAACACAGGCCGTCGTCCAGATCATGTGAGTTGCACACATGCTTGAGCCTAGTGCTTTGAGTGCGCGGTCCCTTGCTCTTTGTTCTTGTTCAACAGCTCAAGCTGTTGCTGCCAGCTGTTGGCAATTACAGCAAGCCAACACATACAAATGCTCATGACAGCTCAGCTTTGCATGGTGGCTCTGCAACCAGGCGTACTTGAAGATGACAGTTGTAGAGGTGATGGACGCCCATGTGACCCTGAGCTGTTTGCCAACACAGCAGCAAGTCAGGGCCCTGCTGGGAAGTGGAAGGGCCAGGGCTGCCTGGAAGAGCCCCTCGCTGTGTGTGTGAGCTGGTTGCTGCAGCCCCTTGCTGGGGGGGCGCCCCTGCTCTCTGAGAGGGGTTGTGAGAGGGGTTGTCTTGCTTGTGGAAATGCTGTACGGGTGCAGACCGTGGATTGAGCCTGCTTGTCTCACCTGTATACAGCAGCTAGCTGTTTAGTACATGAACGTGTTACTGTAGCAGTGGCATGCACATTGCTGTTGTGCCATGCCCATGTCAGCATGAGTACTGTCGGGGTGCCCCTGCCCTGTGAGAGGGATTGTGTTGTTTATGGGTATGCTGTATGGGTGCTGACCATGGGTTAAGCCTGTTTGTTGTGCCTACAACAAGCAGCGTGCTGATTACAGCCTTTTGCAATTCATAGTGCCGTTTGCATATGCTAAACAGATACTGACAACACAATGGGAAGTAGCCAGTGGCAGGCAATCTGTTGTTGCATGCCTGTGGCGCCGGCATAAAGCAGGTTCCTGACTCCTCTTGCAAACAGCATGCAAGCTGGCACCGTAAACAGTAACATGCTAGGCATACCATAAGCCATCAAAAGGATATGCACGCTTATGAGCTATGACTCAACAGGTCTGAGTCATCAAACGCCACCCCGCCTCAACCAATATTTTGCCCCATATGCACAATTGTGTTGTTTTGGCTCAGATGTGTTGCATTGTAGCATTACCCGAAGGTGTCAGCTGTGACGGGAATGGATGAAGGTAGAAGAAGAGGGATGCTCTGCCAGCAGGCTGCAGCACAGTATCATATGACACTGACAAGCTGGCAGCTGACTCGTCCCCTGAGTCTCTGCCAGAAGTTGACTCAGCTCCTGAGTCAAGATGGCTGAGTCCCCAATGTGAGCTTGTGCATGAGAGATGCTGTAAGGTCAGTTGTGGCGCATCCTGTAGTAACACCACATGAAGATGATTGGCGTTCTGACAAAGAAGAAGGCCAGAGCGCTGATCCAGCAGAGTATGAGTTGTCCTCCTGACAGCTGATGAAATCATTGTGTTGTGGACCAAGCTGCATCAGCACTGAGCTGGGCCATGTAATGAAATGATCAAGCTTTGCCAGCAGCAGCATCCAGAAGCAGCAGCAGCAGGTATGGTTTTATATAAATGTGTGCTTGATTGCCTCTGCTTTCAGCAAGGAGCAGAGTAAGGGCGTCGCAATTTGTGTTGGGCTTTGTACCAAAGGTCAATCACAGCAGCCAGCCCTAGCAGGGAATCAATCAGTAGGCACAAGGGAGTGCACACTGTTACCTGTGCAAGAGTAAGCTTGAGCTGCAGCAGGTCACGGTGTAAGCTTTCTGGGCACAGGGAGAGGGAAGGTGTGATGGATAGGGAAGGCAAAACCTCCACAGCTTGAGTCATGCGCAGCAGCCTACATCACTAGCACTTGCGTTCAGATTCAAGTTGTGCTACAGATCAACAATAGACTTCAGACTGAGACCTGAAACAGGAGCCTACATCAGAAGACGGATTGATGATTTCAATTGGCCTTGGGGCAGCACTCCGCTATGCAATGACATGCTGCAGCAGAAAATGACTGTGAGTTATGCTGACCTGAACCTCATGCCTTCAACCAATGTCACTGGATCGTGATACCACACACAATGCAAGGTGAGCAGGGCAAGACTTTCCAGATCTGCTTTCTTGATGGTTTCATTTCATCTCAAGGAAGTCCTTTCAGCATGCTGGTCACTAACTATAGCATCAGAAGACTGACCTGAATCTCATGCCTTCAACTGGTGTCACTGGCTCATAGTACCACACACAATGAAAGGTCAGCAGGCCAGGGCTTCTTGGATGGACCCACAGGGGCCATTCCAAAAAGCCCTGGGGCTGCAGACTGGATCTGCTGCCCCATATGAACATCGTTTGGGAGCCCTTCAGGGTGATGGATGTTTCCTCAGTCTGCTGTGATGTACTTGCCTCCCCTGAGGATCTGTCTGTGGCTGCATGCATAACAGTCAATCAGTAATTACTAATGGCAAACAGTGCTTTGAACTGTCCTCTCAAGACACATCAATGTCATGCTGCATGCTTCCCACAGCCCATGAAAACAGTGTTTAATCTAGAGTGATGTGCTTGCTCCCCACTGTGGATCTGTCCATGGCTGCATACATAACAGTCCACGAGTCAACAATGTACTTGCTTTGATCCTGTGTGTAGGATTGCCAAACTTGGGGAGAGGGAGACTAATGATGGACACTTCAGTGTTATGCTGCATGCTTCATGTGACCCATGTGAACAGAAGATGAAGTCTTCCTCAGTCTGCTCTGATATATTTGCGTCTCATCAGCATCTGCTTGTTGCTGCAAAGCCGACATTACCATCATGTCATCAACCACTGAAGCCTCAGCCCAGTGACTGACGCGATGTGCAGTTACCGAGCTGAATCTGTGGTTGTTAACACGTGTTGGTCAATGTTGCAAAGGCATCTTTGGGAACATTGCAGCAGCCGTGCTGATGCGCTTGCATCTGTTCAGTATCTGCTTGTTGCTACAGAGGCACCATTGCATTTCGCCAACCGCAGCTCCAGCCCAGTGACTGACGCAGTACATTTACTAAGCTGAAGCTGTGGTTGGTGACATGGTAACAGTATATTGGTCACTGATGGGAACCCATCTTTGGAAGCATTGCAGCAGTGCCTGAGACGCTCATCTTGAAGCTGTGGCTGAGCACACACCTTTGCTGACAGTATACTACAGCAGCAATGTTGCTGCAAAGGCCACATTGCCATGTCACCAATCACAGCTCCAAGTCAGCAACAGATGCAATACAGTTACAGTTACTAAGCTGGAGCTGTGATCAGTGATGTGGCAATGTCATGTCAGTCACTGATGTGCGGCTGTGTTTCAGGACATTGCATAGAAATTGGCACAGGGAAGCCCAATTGGCGAGAGCATCATCAAAATAAGACACAGACATCAGCATGTAATTGTTGGGCTGCTTTCACCCACAAGGGCTTCCAAAAATCCCTCAAGGGCTAGACTTTGCCTTTATTTTTCCAAACTACAACAGACGGTTGCTCAATCTATGCTTGCATCTCAGCAGAAAGCACAGACATTGTCACTGTACAAGTGACGTCACCACGCAAAAGTGTTTTCCACCAGGAAAAAGCAGGGAATTCTGCCTTCTTACCAGAAAGCGCTGACGATGCCTATGATTGCAGCTCCTCATCACGCAATGGGCAGAACACATATGTCTGGCTGATGATCATGCAGCAAACAAGTGAACAGATTATTCCATGTCATGACAGATCTGGGTCAGTGCAATCTCTGTTCTCACCAGAAGGCGCTGATGACGCCTCTAACTGAAGTCCCTCATCACGCAATGGTCATAACTCGTCTGAGTGGCTGATGACCATGCATCAAACAAATGCACAATCCAGGCACTGCACCCTACCAGAGAGCACAGACACTTCCACAGCACAAATGGCACCACATCAAAAAGCAGTTTGACTGCAAGCTCTAGTGAGAGCTCATCAAACCCACCAGAAAGCGCTGATGATGCCTCTGATTGAAGCTCCTCATCATGCAGTGGGCAGAAGATGTCTGGGTGACTGATGATCATTCGCACATTGTGCAAAGGCGAGGCGCCGGTGTTACGCATGACCAGGCGGCATCTGTGCAGCTCCCCTTCAAGAAGAGTCCCAGGCCGTTGAAGCAACTCGACCTGCAGGCTTTGCAAGAGTTCATATTGGGTTTGTTTTGCTGTTGACGCTGTACAGCGGCGAGGCGCCAGTGTTATGCATGACCAGGCGGGATCTGTGCAGCTCCCCTTCAAGAAGAGTCCCTGGCCTTTGATGCAACTCAACCTGCAGCTCACACAGCAAGCGACTTGATATCTACAGTACCAGGACCAAATTGTCAAAACTTTGATGTGTAAGGTGTACACACAGCCTGTAGTCATGCATTGCAGTCAGCACCGTCAAAGTCATAGGTGTAGTCAAAAGCTGTAGTGACCACCACTGGTTGCGAGAGGACTTTTCTGCCTTGGCTTTGTGCACACAAAACTGCTTTTGAAGGTGGCCCCAACCAAAGTATAAAGCCTGTTGTGATCATTCATTTTGCCTGATTGCCAGACATGCGTTGTCTTGTGGTCAACAGGCATGTAAGGGGAGCTCACCTGTAGCTTAGGAGCAGCTGGAATGACATTGAAGGACAGAACTTGGTTGGCAGATCTGTTCCCCTTCGCCTGCACAGGCATCCTGCATGAAAGGCAAATCCCACATCAACTCTCTGCTGTCTCTGTTGTTACAACAACAGCTGCAACGTGAGTCTCTGGTGGCAGCAGTGTAATGATCAAGCATGGCAACCAGAGGATACATGTGACAAGTGTAGCTTGCGGTTTGGCGATGTGAGATTGATAGCAACAACGCAAAGTCAGCATTCTTAGTGCATCACATGGCTCAACTGTGCAGAGCAGGGCCAACACGATGTTGCAGCAACCAAGGGTACTTCCAAAGATGGTTTAGAATAGCACAGGACCAAACTGGTTGGAGACACTTGATTGCTTCAGTACGTACCTAGCTGGGCCTGCTGAGCCTGTCTAGCACACATTTACAATGAATTGAAATGACAAGAGAGCAATGTCAGGTTTGAGACTCCACACCCTGAAAACCTTTGCAGGAACATCAAATCGCACCCACTTGCCAGGACATATACAAAGGGCATGCTGTATGCATCTGGTGACTATACCTAAATTGACAAGTGAGGGATGTCAAATGCATGGGCAGATGCAGCACATGGATTTTGAGAACAGGCGCCAAATCATACCTAGAGCCTGTCCTGCGATGCTGCGGGGCCTTTGCAGCAAACAGCCTTCTGCCCTGCGCTTGCCCATTCAGAACCCACTCTAGCCCTGTGATCCTGAGCAGGCCCGGCTTCAGAGGTATGATGCTCAGACGGACAATGTCGCTGTCACCAGGCTTTACCACAATCTCCTGTTCCAAGACCTGTATGCATGCAGATTTCAACGACTGAACAGCCACAAAGGCTGGTTGGATGCTGTGAATGCTTTCTACTGTTGCAGGGTACTTGTAGACGGACAACGTCACTGACACCAGCTTTGTTCACAATGTGCTGTTCTGACACCTGCGTCAATGCAGGCTCGATCAGCCTCTTCAAAGGCTGGTTTGATGCTTGAGCCAATATACCAGATCTGATCTCATAGCCATAGCTGAGCATACTCAGTGACAGGTCCTAAGGTCCTGTAGTGCCACTGACATGCTTGTACACAACTCTGACTTGGGTCACCATTAAGCAACATGGACATTGCTGATGTGCACACTGTGATGACAAACTATCAATGAACTTTGACATGTGCACGATGCAAGCCTCAAGTCAGATATAATCTGGAGACCGCAGCTGTACCTGCACATACTCGTTGACAGGTCCTATAGCTCCACTGTCATGCTCATACACAGCTCTGACTTGTGTCAAGCTGACGCCAATGGACATGGGGTTGCTGATGTGCACGTCTACACCCACTGCTTCCCCAGCCACAGCTGTGTTGTGCTGAACAGCTATCAAGCTGGACTTGCTGCCACCGTCTAACCAGGACACCAGATTGCTCTCAGAGCCTGCACAGAACAGTAGTACAGTAAGCTCTCACATTGATGTGAAAAAAAGCTTACATTGATAGGCATGTTTGGGAGGCCTCAGATAGACCATGATGCCGCTTGGTCTGCTCTTCAAGAGCAGTCTGCCATGGATATAGGACCTGCACAATGCAAGGTCACACAAGGATCATACAATCAGCAACCAATCAATGCCTCTTGATGGCAGTGATGCTTCTGAATAAAATCACATTAAAAGGTATCATTTTTGCTACTTGCGCATGCAATATAAATTTGCCGAGAGCAAGCCTTTTGCAGACAGCATGCTGAGGGAACTCAATGCGCTGTAAAACGCGCATAAACCAGTCTCACGCCATTGCCTTGATTCCATGTGCTGCAGCTGAGCAGTTCCAATGCGCAGCAAGACACTCTTACAGCGCAAAAAGATTGCTTGGCAGTCTTGCTGCATCCTGTGTGCTCAGCCGATGCAAGAAGCATTTCATGTGGAGGTGCAACAGCTGACAAGGCTTACATGGTTTCCAGTCCATGGCATGCTTAGCAAATGAAAACACTCACTTGAGTGTACATGCAACAATTAGCACGCTTGTCTGATTGTTTATACATGGCGTGCTCGGCAAACATGGAGACACCTGAATGTCGTAAGTTATTCTGAATGCATCCATGTTCTGTTGATCTGTATTTTCTGCAGCATTTGTTTTTTTGGACATAATGGCAACAAGCAGAAAATGGTGTGTAACCTGCAAGGAATGGGCCTTCAAGCTGTCTCCAATGAGTCTCTGGGAAGGACAAGGCTGCTGCATTGGCATGGGAGAACTGGTCATCAAAGACCGCATGGGCGTGCGCCACATCCACCACAGGCAGGGGCAGTTCCAGCACCAGGGGCTTGCCCTGCAGCATGCACACACAGCAGGTCAGACATGAAGAAAAGACAAGAGCCGTGCAGAAATTGAGACAAAGTGGCTGCTCATGTACACAGATGGCGTTCCACAGGCATAAGCAGACACACAGGCGCAGGCGCAGGCGCAGGCGCAGGCGCAGGCACAGATGCATACATGCAAACACAGCCTCAACCAGATGCTAATCACAGAGAACTAGATGGAGTAAACGTGGCAACAACAGCAACAACAGCAGCAACAGCGACAGCGACGGCCACAGCCAGAAACTCTGCAGCAACCCTGTGCAGTGCTAGCCTGGTGAACAGCATCCAAGGATTGCCGTGAATCGCTCCCTTGCACAACTATTGCAGCCTGAGGCAGGTACAGACACACGCAGCCATGCAGAGGTATCCAGACTTCAGCATGTTGCGTAAAGACCTACGATGTGCAGAGAATCTGTACAGCGCTAGCCTGGTGCTCTGGTGGGTGCACAATCTCCAAGAGCTTGCTTGAATGTGCAACTCCAAGACACAGAGGCACAGACAGCAGCAAAGACAGCACTACAAGATAGGACCACAGACATTGGGTCCACATACTTGTGCAGTACTAGCCTGGGGAACAGCACTCGAGATCTTGCTTGACTAAGCAGCCCCAATACACAGAGACAAAGACAACGCTGTACAACAGTACTACAGACAGAAGATCTGAAGGGGACCTGTGCAGAGCTAGCCTGGTCAACAGCATCCAAGAACTGCTGCAAGTAGCGCTTCTGCAGGGCTGTTGCAGCCTGAGGGCAGGGCAGAATGGCCATGAAGTGGCGATCACAGAGACACAGAGACACACACAGACATAGAGGGAGAACAAGACAAGAAATGAGCACAGGGACAACAGCAACAGACAGTGGATCTGCAGTGCACCTGTGCAGCACTAGCCTGATGAACTGCGTCCAAGAACTGCTGCAAGTATTGCCCCTGTA
>BDIU01000325.1:79183-145415 GCA_002118135.1 Trebouxia sp. TZW2008
AAGTATTGCCCCTGTAGGGCTGTGGCGGCCTGGGGGCAGGGCAGAATGGCCATGAAGTGGCAAGCACAGAGACACAGAGACACACACAGACATAGAGTGAGAACAAGACAAGAAATGAGCACAGGGACAGCAGCGATAGAAAGTGAATCTGCAGCGCACCTGTGCAGCACTAGCCTGATGAAGTGCGTCCAAGAACTTTTGCAAGTAGCGCCCCTGTAGGGCTGTGGCGGCCTGGGGGCAGGGCAGAATGGCCATGAAGTGGCAAACACAGAGACACAGAGACACACACAGACATAGAGTGAGAACAAGACAAGAAGTGAGCACAGGGACAGCAGCGATAGAAAGTGAATCTGCAGCGCACCTGTGCAGCACTAGCCTGATGAACTGCGTCCAAGAACTTTTGCAAGTAGCGCCCCTGTAGGGCTGTGGCGGCCTGGGGGCAGGGCAGAATGACCATGAAGTGGCGATCACAGAGACACAGAGACACACACAGACATAGAGGGAGAGCAAGACAAGAAATGAGCACAGGGACAGCAGCAACAGACAGTTGATCTGCAGCGCACCTGTGCAGCACTAGCCTGATGAACTGCGTCCAAGAACTGCTGCAAGTAGTGCCCCTGTAGGGCTGTGGCGGCCTGGGGGCAGGGCAGAATGGCCATGAAGTGGCGATCACAGAGACACAGAGACACACACAGACATAGAGTGAGAACAAGATAAGAAATGAGCACAGGGACAGCAGCAACAGACAGTGGATCTGCAGCGCACCTGTGCAGCACTAGCCTGATGAACTGCGTCCAAGAACTGCTGCAAGTAGCGCCCCTGTAGGGCTGTGGCGGCCTGAGGGCAGGGCAGAATGGCCATAAAGTGGTGAACGGCGGCCTGTAGGTTTCCCATTTCACGGAAGGTGCGGCCTAGGGTGTCGTGGATGTGCTCCTCTATGAATTGCCAGGAACGGCCTTTATACACACTCAGCGCTTGCCTGCAGTTGACCTTTTTCTGTGAAAAGCCTAACAGTGTACAGGATGGCCATGAAGTTGTAACTGGCGGCCCGTAGGTTCCCCATCTCGCAGAAGGTGGAGCCTAGGGTTTCGTGAACTTTTATTTCTAAAAACTGCCAGGATCAACCTGTTTGTACTCAGCGCTTGCCTGCAGTCAGCATGATGTTGCATGGGCATGAGCAAACAACAACACGTTCAAGGACGACCCCAAAAGGAGTATGCGCGTCTTGCACAGCACACATTCAGCAAGTTCATGTCGTACTCTGCTTTGTATAATCTCAATCCCTTTCCCTTGTAGCTCAAGTCTACTATATTGATGCGCTGTCCCGCAACTGAGTGCAGGAGAGCATAGGGTTTCCTTGGCTTATAAGGAGGTTCACAAGGTCGACAAGGCCAGAGTTGCAGACTTACAAGTAGCAGCGGATGCCCAGAGTCCTTTGGCTAAAGTTGAGGTACTTGAGCCCGGCCAGGACCGTCGTGAAGGCAAACTTCCGCAAGCTTGCAGGGGCCGTCTGCAGCAGCCCCAGGGCTGCTTGCTCCATTAGTAATGCAGACCGTACGTTGTCTGACTCCTACACACACAGATCAAAACTAAAGCAGTAGTCTACTGTTGTTGCAGATGTACAATCAGCCAAGGCTGACTGTGTGCTTGAACCAAGACGACTTGGGTTGCAGTCCACTTTCAGTAACTTGCCTCAAACACATTCGATCATGGGCCACAGCACCATGTATTGAGCACTCAAGGGTACAGTCCGCATGCGATAACACTGAGAAAAGTAGGGCGAATTAGGCATCTGACCTGACACTAATCAAGACAGGGTGTGCTTCCAAATGCAGGCCATTCTGTTTGCAGTAGTCCGCCAGCAGCACAGCACAAGCCACAGTGAATGCTGCACAATATCAAGGATGAAGACAAAACAGGCTTGAGAATAAAACTCCCTCTGACCTGACTTTGGGCTTTCATCAAGGCAGAATGCGCTTCAAAGAGCAGCCCACGCTGCTTGCAGTAGCCTGCCAGCAGCAGCACGCCACGTCCAAGGTGGCCTAATGTAATGAAGTGATGCAAAGGAAGAGACTGAAAGGTTCGCCAGGTTTTCAGAAGCTGAACAGAACAGTAAACGGTCTATGTCTGACCTGACTCTGTGCTTCCAACAAAGCTGAGTGGGCTTCAGAAAGCAGGCCATGCTGCTTGCAGTAGTCCGCCAGCAGCAGCATACTCCTGGGTGACAGTCCGACATAGCAGCAAATACAGAGGCATGCACACAGTTTTGAAAAGGCTTGGTGTCTGACCTGACTCTGAGTCTTCGTCAAGGCTGAGTGCGCTTCTGAGTGTGAGCCATGCTGCTTGCAGTAGTCTGCCAACAGCAGCATCCCGCAACCAGGGTGGCTCGACTCAAATCATCAGTAGACAGAGCAGGCATTAAGATGCCTCAGAAAGAGCAGAATACAGGTGTCTGACCTGACTTTGGGCTTTCATCAAGGCAGAGTGTGCTTCTGAGTGCAGCCCATGCTGCTTGCAGTAGTCCGCCAGCAGTAGCATGCTCCTGGTCGCCAGCCTCACACAGGCCTTGGGCCGCAAAGGATCCACAGAGTTGTAACGGTAGAAGGCCTCTCTGAAGAGGGATGTCACATCAGACATGGGTGCACCTGTCATGAAGCTACTCAGCGCCAACATCTCCTGCAGCAAACAAGCACAAAGTGACCGCTGGGTTATGACTGAGCCGTATAAAACCTTTCTCAATAGCTTGTGCAAATGCTGAATGAAGCAATGGTCGGGATTATGCAACAGATTGGGTGAGCGGGTGGGTGGATGGGAGGGTGCATGGGTACATGGGACGCTGGGGTGGGAGCCTAGGTGGGCGCATGGGTGAGTGGGCCATGGAGGAAGACACGACAAAGCAAGCAAGGCGGCGATGACTGACTGAGCAATGTAACGCTGAGGGTATTGCACGTACCTGTACTCCTGCTAAGTGCTTCCAAGCCTTGTCAGTCTTGTAGTCACTAGCCAGCAGTTTCAGTGTTGACAGCGCAGTTTCATAGTCCTGCATGACAAATGCCAGGTCCGCCAGCTGGCGCATCTGCCCCTCCACTGTGGCAGAACCATACTGGGATGAACCCCCTGGGCCCGCTTGACCACCCCTTGGGGTCTCAGATGCTGCGCTGCTTTTGCTGCGGAACAGAAATGTCTTCAGCTGATTGCGCAGTCCTCTTCGGCTGACTGTCACCTGCAGGTCACTGCATTCATGTCGGAAACACGGCAGCGCTCCTTTCTGCTTTACAACAGCTTGTGTGCAATCGCTCAAGCAAAGATGGTGCTGGGTTGTCACATTGACAGCCACTGCATTGCACCATTGCATGCAGTTGTGAGAAGCAATATCACATGCTCCCGCTGTCAAGCAGCTTGTTGAGTGCTGTTTCAAACGCAACCTGCATCATGTCAGGTGCATAAATCTGGCATTGATTGTTGTGTTCACACCTTTACCCAAAATCTCATTCAAAGTGCAACTCAGAGAACAATGACAATGAAGCTTGGCAACAGCTTACCTGATGATTGAGAGTCCTGACTCTGACCTCAAGATAGGGTAGCAGCACTCTGACCGCAAATTCCTCCAAGAATTTGGCTATGCTCTGCATATCTGTGGTGGACAGGCTGGCGCCATACCCCTGGGGGGGTATTGGGGGCCGCACCTGGGGTTCTCCTGCCAGCCAGATCAACTTGAAATCATTGTGCTAAATATGTGCGGACATGACATGACTACAGCTGAGCTACATCTAAACTTTCCATTTTCAATGATGACAGTATAGAATGACACTAGTACTGTAATAGTATAACTGTGTGGAAACATATGCAGACGTTTTGAGGATGCTATCAAGATTTTGCGTGCATTTGCCTGAGTGTTATACTATGGTGAGCTGTCAGGGTGTAGACGGTACCATCAAGGTGTGTGGAACATGCTGCATTGCAGATTGCAGCATCAACAGCATCTGATGTCATTGCTGCTGTGTTTGTGGACTACCACAGCTGCGTCTGGAGCTTTTTAAGTCCACAACCACAGCAGCAGTGACACTGCAACTGTCGGCACAAAGGCAGCATACCACACATCATGCAGGGACAGCGTCGAAGTTGCACTTGCAACGGGCCCATTGTGCCTGCCCTGACCCCTGATGCTGCTGCAGATTCACAATCAAGTCAAACAGCAGTGACTGCTCTGACCAGACTGTCTTTGCTGCATCTGTCAGCATACATGCAGAATGCCAGACAATATGCAGGGGCAGCATTGAAGGGGACTCTGTTCAAGGGACTGTTGTAATTGCCCCACCCCTAGTGTCACAAAGTTGCAACGAAGTCAAAATGCATTGATTGCACCAGATTTGCTGTCTTTGCTGCATCTGTCGGCACACAAGCAGAATGCCAGAAAGCCTGCAGGGGCAGCATTAGAGGGGACTCTGTTCAAGGGGCTGTTATATTTGCATCGTCCCTGCTACGGTTACAGCTTTGCGAACAAGTCAGAAAGCAGGAAGCACACTGGCATGGCTGTCTTTGCTGCATCTGGCGGCACACAAGCAGAATGTTAGGCATCATGCAGGAGCAGCGTCAAAGCGGCTACTACATCTACCTGTCCCTGATGCATTCTACGCTTGGTAACCAACACAAACAGCAGTGACTGCGTCGGCAAGGGTGCACCAGCGACGCTGACACTTCTACATCTGTTAGCACACACAGAATGCCAGATTTCATACAGAAACAGCATCAAAGCAGCAGTTCAAGGGACAGGTCGAGAGGGCATTTTCACAAAGGTAGGTTTAGAAGGGCATGCTGAAAGAAGCAGTTGTACCTGCCCCACCCCCTGGCAAAGTGCCCCTGATGTGCGCCCTCCACAAGCCCTCATAGCCTATGCTGCTGTCCTTCTCTGCTTTGCCTGCCAGGTCCAGCATGACAGAGTAAGAACGGCATGGATGATGCAGTGCAGGTGCTACGCAGCTGCATGTTGACAGAAAGGTGATGCAAACTGTAAACTCGAAGCCTGGCAAGATGTGACTTGAGCCCCACTCCCACTGTGCACCTGTGCTGACATAGCGTACCAGTCATGAGGTTTTCGGCAAGGCAGCACCGCCAGGATTCATTGTGCCTGTATGCAGCCTGAGGAGGTGGCAAGTGGTGGAGCCCAGGCTGGCCTGCAATGCTGTTTGTGCATGTGTTGGTGTGACAGCAAAGGCAAGCAACAGCTCAATGGTGTTCAAATGACTGTTAACGAGCATGTGAAGCCTGTGTTGACTCTAAGCAGAGTGGCAGGTGGAGGAGCCCAGGCTGGCCTGCAATGCGGTTTGTGCCGATACAATGTTGAAGGAAAGGCAAAGAAAGATTGCACACACCCGTGTCGATTCTGAGGAGGTGGCAGGTGGTGGTCCCAGGCTGGGCTGCAATGCTGTTTGTACGCGTGCTAAGATCAAGCAAAAAGCAAACCACCGCTCAATGATGCATCAAAGAACTTTGTAGAACATGTCAGGTACCTGTGGTGATACCTGTATTGATTCTGAGCAGGTGGCAGGTGGTGGAGCCCAAATTCGCTCGCCATGCCAGTTGTGCAGAGCTCAATGTCAGTGCCAAATGCAAAGCATACAACAGCTTAAGGATGCTTGGAGGCTTGTCATTGAGCAAGTCACGTACCTGTGTTGATCCTGAGCAGGTGGCAGGTGGTGGAGCCCAGGCTGGATTGCAGCTGTCTCAACTTCTCCTCTGATCTGCCACCAAACACCATGTCAATGCGCTGAATTTCTCACTGTGCTGAACATGTAAATGCACTGAATATACAGATGCGCTTGACATGGGCATAATAACATGAATTGACTAGAACTTTGCAACTCCCAACAGCATGTCAACACCGCAAAAATGGACAGAACAACAATGATTGGTCTTGTTTTTGCACGATCAAACAGCATGTCAACGTATCAATACAATAAGCCCCAATTGGCCAACCCTTCTGAGACATTGGCAGCATCATTGTGCAGCAGCAGATTGCTGTTATGACATTGATCATTCAAGACGTCTCTCACACTCACTTAGCAAACTCTTCTTGGGCATTTGCAGTATCACCACGCAGCAGAAAATTTGGATTGGTCTCAAAGTTGTTGCTATGACACTCACTTGGCAAAGGCTTCAGGAGCATTGGCCGCATCATCATGCAGTAGCAGGTAGTGCTTCAGAATCTGAGGTTCCATAAGGCCCTGCCGCATGAGGGGCGGTATCGAGGCTGTTCTGAACAGCTCCCCATATGCTTTCACTGGGTCAGCCACGTGCGCATGCATCACCAGCAAGCCTGCAAGCACACTATGTGGTATGAGTTGCTGCTGTGCTGAACTTGAGTGTCAATGCAGGACTGACGAGAACCATAGCTTGTGTGAGATATCTCGTGTTGATGTTTATGCAATGTGCCGCCACGTGTTGGTAATGGGCAAGATAGGAATGTTGTGGCTTTGACTGGCAATCTGTCAGGAGCCAATGCATGCAGATTCTGAGTCACAGCTTTTGATTTTCGAGATTTGAAGCAAGCAGAGCAAAGACCTACATGCTACTGGATAGTCAAAGCTCTCATGATCTGAAAAGGCCAGCGTCCGTAGGTACTCCTGCTTATACGCCTCAAACCAGGGTGTCTGCAAGTGCAGCTGACCTGCAATCAGAAGTTGTGTTTTTGTTGTCTGTCATACAGCAGCTAAATGCAGAAGCATCATGCATGTATGCTTCTACCCATGTTTGTATGCATGTATGCATGCATGCTTCTGCGCATGCAAGCCTGCCGCACCTTGACTCACATCAAGTGGCACATTAGGAGCTGTATCTATTGGCACTTTTGTAGATGCTTCTGACAAAACCTTGTCCATGTATACATTTGCATCCTGTGTAGTGACACAACTATAGGTCAAGTGAGCTCTTCAACAACGACATGACATTCGCCTGGGATTGCAATATTGTTGCAAACCTCATCTCTGGGTGCAAACATGTTCTGGCAGTGATAGAAGCGAAGCTTGAGCTCTTTAATGCGATATGATTGCTCTCCGACAGTTCTGACCGGGACTGCAGAGCGCGCATCGTCTGATGTAGGCAATATAAGCATCGCAACTTGCTCAGCTGCATTGTGTTGTTGATCGTGCGGCTGAGCATACCGCTCAGATGGTGAAAGAAACCATACGGACGCAACATGTCGACGACTGTCAGTCCATTGTGCTGCGCCACCGATGCCTCAGCTTCAGCCGACGACACCACCATCACCACTGGCGTAAACGCCTCCATTATCCAGTTGCGGAAGTCCATTTCGACGTATAGTCCGGCAGAGTCAGACCGAAGAGATCAATGCCTTTGCCACATCTGAAGCTGTTCGAAAACGGTACAGCTCAGATTGCTGCTGAATCGATGCACTTTGCTTTTTGAGAGGGTGATGGTGCCATCAAATTGGCTCAGCGCGATGTACTTTGCTGCATAGCGCAAATAGGTCAACGCAGTTGCAGAGAGAGCACCGATGAGCAAGAAGAAGCACATAACAGGCAATTCACAAGTTGTACAGGCTGATTGCTTCTGTGCAGCAAAGCAACAAGTAACTTTCGAGGAATTTTGCAGGTGTTTGCCCTGTGCTGCACGCAAGGGAATCAGTTGCATGGCAGAGCTTTGATCTGGCAGAACCTGCTGTTCAGTATGCATGTACGATGTCATGTCATATGTAACAGCATGCAACTCGACAATGAACAATGAATCTGTACCCAGTATATGTGTAACTAGGCGTGACGGTTACTGGATGATTTTTGAGGCCAAGAAGGAGCTGCAGCAGTACCTCACTTGTATCAACCCAATCTATGCAAAATACACAGAGAATCTGTGGGCGAACGAGGTCAACTCCATTTCTCGGCTGGGAGACGCTTCTTTGACAGTCTTGCAAGCATGTGGCGTTGAGAATCCAGTTCATGCTGGCAACATCATTGCTCAGTCACAGGCACCAGGCAAGTAGTCCTCTAATTTATCCATTGTGTGACAAGTTAACACCTACTTGCTGCATCTGTGAGCACAGCGACTTCACAATGCATTCACAGCTGGATAATGAGCACTTTGTTGGACCTGCTGCAGTAATTTGAAGAGTTGCACAAAATGACATGCGCTGCCTCTCAAAGGTCCAGCTCATCAGCCTTTCAATTTTGCTACTCACTTGGGCTGGAACCGTGTCTCACAAAGTGTGTGCAAGCTTGTGCCCGAGGCTAGTTCATGTCTTCTAAACCTTGACCAATACAGCCTGATTGACTCATGGCTCAAGCAGCTGATGTGTAGCTTGCAAGCATTGAGTGAGCGCAACGTACCACATCAAACATAATCTATCTGCCTGTGGATTGCAATTCACATTGTCATATGTCAAAACGCCTAGCTATGATGGTCAGTTGCACATTTCTTTTGGCATCCTTATTCTGGCATCAGCAGCTGGTTGCTGCAGCTGACTAAGCTTATGCAAGCTGCCCTTCAGCAGCTTGGAAGCACAGGCAACCCATGTCTTTTGCGATGTCCTTGGCAGATCACAGTCTAGCCGTCATGGATGCTTTGTTTGCACCTTTTGTGTACGGTAGCGAACAGTTTTATGGTGGTAACAGAATCGCTTCCGAGCACAGTTTCGGGCGCCCTGCGCCTGACTTCTTGCGCCTTGAGACAATGCAGCCTCTGCACTGATGTTATTGTATGTATAGTATCATGTATCACGTACAGCTAAAGACTACAGAACCAGGCATCTTCCGGGCATCCTCAACCTCACGACATTTGGGATTCTGTCCACAAATGACTGCACCCATGACCTGCAACGTGAGAATCCTCATGTCTCATTATGTTTGCTCATGCTAGCGAGCGCTTGTTTGGGTATGCACCAGCTTTTGTATGGCGTTACATGGCTTTAGCAGATGTATCTATACAAATCTAATAGAGTATACAAATACGCCCAAAACGGCTGATACAACATATTCGGTAAATTACATGACAAAGCTAAAGTGCATGTCAAACCTGGATAAATATCCTTCGCCATTACACATGCACCTTAATGCATGGAGTTATACCAAATTCTCAGCTTCTCAGACAACTCCATGCCTTCAGTAAGATAGTCTTCAAAATTCCATGAGGCTGGCTGCCACCCGTGTCGGATTGCGTACGTTCTAGCTTGCCTTGCCTGGAAATTGAGGACTCTCTTGTATGGGCGCGGAGGCCTTCCAGGGTCAAACTCCAATGCTCGGTTGTCAATATCTTGGAAAGTAAGGTTTTGTAGTAGGTGGGGTGGGCTCCTCCAATCTGTTCCCATCTTATCCCGACCAATGTCAACCAGCTTCTTCATCAAAATGCTTGGGTCCGTTATCTTGGCAATAAACTTGTCAGAGTTTTTGTCAAATGTAAAGCACAACCGTGAGGTGTCAAATGCCCACTCTATAGGCTTCCACACAGGCAACCCATTCTTGACATCATTGATGTTATCAAATCCAAGCAAGTGAACATACTCAAACCATTCCCACTTGAACAAGTGGGAGACAATGACCGTAGAGGATGGCAGGACAGCATTGGTGAGCAGACACCAACACTTGCTACCTTGCAAAGCTCCATAGCCGGATTTGACACTCCTGCTGAAAAGTTGTGCCCCAGGATTGGTTTTGCATGTCACCTTCCCCTCAGTGTACATAAATCTGTCCAGCGGTAGCGCACTGTGAACTTGTAACAGACTCTTGATCTCATTCAAAGCCAGCAGGACTTCATTAGAGGCACCCGCATAACACAATGTATTGCAGTTTGCTATGCTGAACAGTAAGCATTCACCTAAAAAGGGCTTTGCAAACACAGCTTCCCAAGGGGAATGCAGTGGTGGGGGGTGTGCGCTTGCTCCTGTGACACTACACATAAACCATGCTTGCTGACCATGCCACTAGGGCATAAGCGACACACATGGCTTTGCAATACTGACTTGCATGCATTCAGGCGTGAAGCATATGCATGCTGACAGTCGTTTGAGTTGGAAACAGCAAACTGGTACACAAGCTCAAAGGCCTAGCTGAGCAACGCTTGAAGAGGCAAACATCAAATTTTGTGCCATGCTAAAGCTGAGGTGCACGCATGCCCAAACATTGTCAGAAATTGTGTCAAGTAATCTCTCTAACGGATGCAGTGAAACAAGACTACACGGCTATGCATGTAATCAGACACGACTGCTGTGTAACACTGCTGTGTAACACTGCCGTGTAAACCTTGCTGTGATGCCAGAATGTGATTTGGTCACATTATCGGGGAGGGCCCAGGGAGACAGCAACATACCTGCGTTCTGTGGACAAACGATCTTGATGCGTAGTGGGTCTCCCTCAGGTCCTGGCAGATCATCAGGGTCGTCCCACCTGAGCCATAGCTGACCATCCCAAAAATACAGCTTCCCATTTTTGGGCACATCACTTATATTCATGACTTGTTGTCTTAGATCATTCTTTGACTGCCATGTGGCCCTGAAGCCGGGTGCTCCAGTACCCACATCAGCATCTGGTGCATTATCAACCCCATACTGCACCCTTCTTCGAGCCATGCTAGCCTCCCTGTTCAAACAGCAATCCTGGTCAGCCTTTGTCAACATAAGGAAGTAAGATTACAGCGACTTCAGCAGGTAAACACAAGTTGAGCACCAGCTTTAGCCAGTATGCAGTGCTTGCATTGATCCTGATGCATCATCAAGCATCCTAAGGGCTTTGTGCTGGTTGCTTGCAACACACAATGCACTGCATAATGGTTTGCAACATTGCTATGTACTAATTGTTGTGGTCATGGTGATAAGGCCTCCTTGCTCAGCTGCTGCCTAGTGCTGCTGAGGCTTGTCATGGGCTATCAGTTTGCAGCTTGCGCACGCACCACCGGGTAACACAACACACCTTTCGACTGATGTGTTGACCAAGAGTCAGCACTCGAGACGCAAATGGCCTCACTGGAAGTCCATGTTCTCTGCAAGCAGCAGGACAAAGTCCTGCAACAAGTGATTGCAAGTGTTTCAATAGGTAGAGCGCTCAGCAAGCACTCTGCCTGAAGCATCTGTGACTTTAAACAAGCTCAGAGACAGGGAAGACACTAGAGGCAGCCATCTCAGTACAGATGGCAGCAGCATGGCAATACTGCATAAGCAACGTGGGGTTCACAGCTTACGGACCATGAACTTCTGTTACGCAGTGCTCGCTCACCACAAGCAAGCTTGCTGGAGCGCGCTGCAACGTTTGATGTGTCAAGTCACCCCTAAGGCCCTGCCACAGAAGAGCATCCACGTGGGGAGTGGCAAAGAACGTGGCGGATCAAAACCCGAAGCGTTCCTGAGCGCCGATACAAGTAGAGTCGTGGCATCGATGTAGAGCGCCGTTGCTGTCACGGTTACTGGAGCTACGATTCCAAGCAGGCCGTATCCTCCACCCGGTGGCCCAACATCGTCGCCGTGAAAATCTGTGCTTGGGCTTGAGGTGTTCTTTCCTCCGCCGCCTCCGTAGCCTGCAGAGCAAGTGAACTCAGTGAGGCGGTCGGTCACCGCAACACCCGCATCCGAGACGTTTCAACAATTCACACAACGAGGCCGAGAGTGCGGCAATGAAGAAGCTTGCTTATTGCGTCTGCTGTTGGCACGCGTGCAACTATTGCACCGATGCAGCAACACGAGCTGATGACGGTATGGCTGCAGACTACACTGCAAAGTGGGCATATAACAGCAAGCGCATGTATGCGAGGATGGTCAACGGCGTTGACTCAACGCGTGGGCGATATCGAGCAGCTTGCACCACAGGATCGCGCCGCCACTTGCACAAAGCTACGATGTGAGCCCGACAGAAGCATGTGAAGTGCGAGCGCCTCGCGCTGCAGTGCAAATTCGGCAAACGGTCTCAACCTTAGCAAATTTGCATGTCTAGCCAGGGCTGCATTCCCTGCTGGCCATGTCTCGCCCCCCCACGAGGCCTCTTAGGAGATCCAAACTGCCTCTGCAGATTTTTGAAAGTCAGCCTGGCAGCATGCTTTGTCCAGCTCCCGACCTCATCATTTTCTGGAGGTGAAAAAAGCTTCCGCCTGCGTGTCGCACAGACCATTTTGCTTCAGCAACAGCAAGTTGATCATGATGCAGCAGCAAGATTGTGTTGACAGCACCAGAGCAAGCTTGCATGCCCCCTGCGTTAAGACACACCGGATCCCAAAACCCTCTGTTGCAAAACGCAAAATCACCCTAAAACCCTAAACCCTATAGCCACCCTAACTCCCCTAACAAAATTTTCAAAGTTCAAAATTTTTTAGGGTTTTGCAAAACCCTGCGCGCTCAGATCCGGTGTGTATTAACGTCAGGGCTTGCCAACTTTTTTTGCTTATCGTGTTTTGTTTTTGTTGTCGCTCATGACTTACAATGATACAATCACACAGTTCGGTTGATTGAATTAGAGTTTGCAACTTGTGGCACATGCGATTAGACTTGTTGTCTAGCTGAAGCATGTAAAATTACTCTCTCTCTCATGCACTGCACTTGATCGATCAAGATATCTGTGATGCCGCATGATCACTAGGCTCACAAGGCAGTCTCAGCATGTGCTGCACACTGAAGTTGCAGCTGCTTGCTACAGATCATGCATGTAAGTAATTGCATTGGACGTGTGCTAGTTCATGAAGACTTGTTGTGATTCGGATGCTGGCAATCCCATCGGTATATACCGAACATCAAAGCTGCTGTTACATTAAATGATAGAAATTTTCTAAACTCAAATGCAGATCCAGAAGCCGGCACCAATGCTGTCAAAGTCTCCCGTAAGTGTGTATTTGATACAGTTTGATGTGACTTATGCAGTCTAAATCAGTTCACGCAGTGACATGTGTGGGTACCCATATTGCGTTACAATCTGATCAACAAAATTTTGCAGATCTAGAGAACTCAACAAAGTCTTTCTACAGCAAAATCTGGAACACAACACCTATTTTTATGATCAACACCCCTGGCTGATCAGGCTGTCACCTGCTCAAACACTCTCAAGCAACAAACGAATTCTACTAAACAAATTGCAGAACCTCAACTCCTACATCAAATGCAAAAAGGTCACACTATGCCCATTTATCAGTAAGACTCATACTGGTACACATCAATTGATTCAACTCTGAATCTACACTGAAGGAATGTGTTTTGATCATGCGCAAGCTTGCTCTGGCAACTCTTAATTCAAACTCGGCATTGGCATGTCCATGCCAGAGAACAAATCCTGCTGAAGCACTGTCTTCAGATCGCCTCTCCATGTCACGTCAGGATGCAAGCTCTGTTCAGCAAAGTCACAGATGCAACCAATGTCATCCTTGTAGCCTTCCACCAAGCCTTGAATCATCGGATATTTACACTCATCCAACACTTCAGAGTGATAGAACTCGCAAGTCTGCATAACGGCAAAACAAGTTCAGGACAAACATTGCCAACAAAATACAGAGCGAGAAGCATGAAATTGCCGCATGACACAACATGCGTGTGATCATGACAGCAGACAGTCGCAGCTGCACAGTTACTCAGAGCAGAGCCTTTGCGCATGTCCGCGCTATCATCAATATCATGTGTGCGGACATTGACAAGCACTGATGTACTTACCCACTCATCTCGTAGATCCAGAATTTGGACAGCTAGTGGACGATCGTCCCTCTGTGTCTCTGAGGGCATGAACCACTCCATGTTCTGTGTCAGGATGTAGACAAACAGGCAGCCTACAGCCCATATGTCTTGCTCTGTTGCACCAATGGGTCTGATTTGCATGCAATGGGCACCGACCAACTCTGGGGATGCAAAGGCCAGGCTGTATTGCATCCATCTTGGTGCGCTAGATGCTGTCCCTGCAATGCAACCAAGGCATCAAGCCATGTGCTTACATGAGCCAAACGTGGGAGAATACCAACTCAACCAGCAATGAAAATACAGTCTAGATGGATGTTTCCAGACTTTCAGCGTCAGCAGCAGCTGCTACAGAAATCTGCAAGACATTGAAGGGCAAGTCTGGTAAGAACATGCATGTGTATAATTCCAGCATGGCTCGTATTTCTAAGAGGGCAGTGATATATTACGACAAGCATATGGACCACACAAGCTTTTCTAGATCTACAAAATCCCCAGCTCGGCAGGCAGAAGCATAAACGACTCCCAATGACAGCATAGACAAGTATGCATGCCAGTATTGCAAGCAACAAGACTGCTATGTGTCAATTTTGTCAATGGCGCAATCCTGGTTAGTGGCCTTACAACTGCTTGTATGCAGGAGTTTGATCCAGCTCAAGTGGCAAGCTTTCCATGTTTTGTTGGTGGCATTGACATATCTTTAGGGTTTAGATACAAGACTGACCTTTGTATGCAGCAGATCCTGATAAATCTATCACGCAGCAGTTGAGGAAGCTGCCGTCATCAGCAACTTGGATCATCAGGTTGTCAGGCTTCAGATCACACACTCCCCGCCCTTGAGCATGGAAGCCCTCTAGCGCCTGTACACAAAAAACAGCATCAGCATTGAGACAGCAATCAGGATTGCCTGATACAGTCAAACATGCGCGTTTGGAAGATAATCCTCACCTCATGTACCTGTACATGTGCATGCACAGGCACTTGTTGAGTGATGTTTGACTGGAACCAAGGCAACATGTCGGCCAAATGTGCGAGTTGGGCATGATGTGACGTGCTGTACGACACAAGCCACAGCAAGCAAACATGTTGCACCTGTCTCAAAAGGGTATGTCTCAATAGCTAAGCATTCCCTGTATCGCTAAAGTAGAAGTAAAAATGTTTGCCAAACTCTTTTAGTTGCATGATGTTGTGTTCAGAGACCATTGCATCAAGTGCAGCAGATTCTGCCAAGTGGCAGATAGAGAGGGAGAGAGCGTGCTTACAATCAGAATATCCCATGCAACGCGCTTTCCAGCTTGCATCCATGCAGCCGCCTTTTCTCCTTGCTTGTACCTTCCAGCTTCGATTGCAAGTTTTGTACAGCAGCATCCAAATTCATGCCTTCTACGAATCTGTGACAGCAACCACAAGAAGTTGCAGTGTCAGCTGTACACTCAACCAACCAGGTCATGCAAGTGCAGCAGCTGGCAGGCAGACGTCTGTACCATTGCAACTGTTGAAACGTGCCTGCAAATGCTTGAACACCATGTTATGCTTCACAGCATGCAGTACAAGCTGCATCTCAACTCACCATTGCCAGAGCTGATGGCAGGATGTTCTGCAAGACAATACCACCTGGCAATGGCTGTGAATGACTCCCTTGCTGAGCAAATTGCAGACCAACGTGAGGACCTGGAGATAGGAGATGTAAGTGATGCGACAAGTCAGGAAGACTGACCTAGTCATAACCCACAATTGCTCCTGGTTGGTATCAGGGCAGCAGCTCTTGAATGCAGCCAGTCCCTGAACCATATTTGGCAAGCCAAGAGCCAGGTGCAGGCTCTCCAGCTCTGCATGGGCGAACTCCTTCTCTTGGAATATCTCATACGGCAGCTGCTTGCAAGCGCATGCCTCCACTGTGCCATCTGGCATACAAAGGTGCCCACTGCAAATACACAGGACTGAGTCAAGGGTCAGCAACTGAGGTAAATGCAGGTCAGTCTTACAAATGCAGGCCTACACACCTCCGCTGTGCTGTGTGACCTGCACACATCACATATATAGGACTGCGTCAGGGGTAGCAAACTAGAGCAGCATTCAGGTAGATATTGCAATTCAGCCCTATTAAAGCATACATCAGCATATTGACAAGATCAACTGCTGAAACTGATTAAGGCACAAAATGGTGAGATGACCAAAGACGCTTGACCAAGCAAAGAGCGTTGTGGGTACAGCAACTGCAAAGGCCTCTCTGAACATATGTCTGAGGGAACATGCCCAGGGGAGGCTGATTGGATGCAGCCAAGAAAGATGGCAATGCAACCAATGGACATTAACACAGTTGCCAGAATGAGAGAACTCACTAGAGGACTTCAGTGCCCCTGCTGGTCTTGCCAATCACCCCAACTCCCTCAGCAAGTACAGACACAGCAGCGCTGAACGGCGATGCCACCATCTCCCAGGCGCCCTCTGGGGCTGCTGGGAACAGCCCTTCATGGCGCTGCTTCAGCGCATCGCACGCACTCAGGAGCTGCAAATTTTGCACGTTCTGTCAGTAGATGCAGACATGCAAATCCTGAGCACATTACATAAGCGTAATGCCCAACACATCGTACTAAGTCAGCTTAGCAGCTCTCACAGCCATCATTGGTCAGCAGGTTGACAAGCAGATGTGACCAAAGCAGCAAACACAGCATTGTAGAGTGTGCAGCGCACAGCCACTACTGCTTGCAACAATAACAGGCTGGACACGTACACAGCATATGCATGTTTCTTGTGATGCATCAGTCAACACTGATTTTACCTCTTCCTCATGCAGGCTGCTGTTGGCTGCTTCATTACACACCCTTCCAGCACCTTCAAAATGCTGTAGGCCAGCCTGCACAGACACATGCAATGCTTCAGAGGCAGAAGCAGCAGCAGCAGAAGCAAGACAGACATTCAAATATACATGGCTGTGAATGCTTGGGTGAGCAGGCACTGCGATTCATGTCAAGGACCAACCTCACCTGACAGCACAGCATCAGCACAGTGGATCCAGTACGCAGCACAGATGCTCACCCATGTAAAGTCATCTCAAGGCAGGTCAGTGCTTCAGGAGACTTACAGTCTCACACATAAACATGTGCTAGTGATAATCCTGCAAATGATGACAGATACTCACCAAAGAAGGACCTTGCTGGAAGCTCTGCAGAAAGGCCGCCATGTTGAAACCGCCAAAGCTTGGAGCGTCGCTGCTGGCATGCTCTGCACCCTCCGCTGCATCCTCAGCAGCCTGCAAGCAACAGAACTAAGTCAGCATGAAATGCCTGGCCTGTTGTTTGGATGCATGTTTCAGTGCCGGTTCCTTAGTGATGATTCGAACACACTCGACTGCACACAAACTTGCAACTTTGCATCTGTCATCATCGAGTGCCGTGGCAGCTGCTGTGCATCGACAAGACAAGCTTGCTGGCTATCATTGAGTTGTTGCAGATTCAGAAGTATAGGTGTGTAGATGTTTGACAAAGGGCGTGCTGGATTTGGGTTTGACAAGCTGCCATCACATGCACATCATCATCCCTGGATGATGCTCAGGTGACTACAACAAACAAGAAAGAGGTCAACATCAACTCAGAAAACCTATGTTTGTCTGTCATACAGACTCATCTGTTCCCAGACAGGATCACAGTCTCCTTACCTGCTCATCATTGCTGCTCCAGTCATCAGTGGTCTGCACTTGCATTGCTGCTGCTGTGTTTTCCTCTGACAAGTCTGCAGACCCTGCACCCTCATGCAACTGTCCCTCATGAACTGCGGTTGCCTCATCCCAGCCATCTGCCACTGTTGCATCCTCATGCAACTCTCCCTCCATTGAGGTTGCCTCCATCCTTCTTCCTTCTATTGGGCTTCCCTCCATCATGCCTCCCTCTGCTGGGAGACCCTCATACCGGCCATCTGCCACTGCTGTACTCCCACTCAACTCTCCTTCCACTGAGGTTGCCTCCATCATTACTCCCTCTAGTGCTTGGTGGTGCTCACTCAAAACCTGCAGAATTTATTTATTGTATCAGCAGATGCAGATGTGCAGAGCCCAACATAATTATGCAGAAACAAGCATGATGCTGAACGCAGTGTGTGGGGTCAATCAAGCAGCGATTGAGGCACTTAGTCGTCAAGAGGGAAACAAGTTTATACGAGAAACCCGGCACTAGACAGCATGCAGAGGACAAGCACCCTTGCTTGTAACAACTATACGCTGGGTATGCACACAACATTTGCATGTGTGCTGTTATGGGTCAACACCTCTTGCACACGCACGTCATCGGTCTCTGCGTTGTTGCTTGCCCTTCCGGCACCCTCAAAATGCTGTAGGCCAGCCTGCACAAGCACATGCAATGCTTCAGAGGCAAGCAGCAGCAGCAGCAGCAAGACAGACAGTCCACCACACACGGCTTAGGATGCTTCTCTTCAGCAGGCACTGCTGTTACCAAAATTCAACCTGACCTAGTTTTATAGCAGTAGCACAGTGCAGCCAGTAAGCAGCACAGATGCTCATCTCTGGCTGCTTACTGGAGTCATTCGAAGATTGTTCAGGGCTTCTTTGGACACTTACAACCTCACAAGTTGACAGCATGATGATGATGATGATGATGGTGGTGGTGGTGATGATGATGTTGATGATGATGGCGACAATGACAATGATGGTGCTAATGGTGACTCAGGCAATGCTGTTCCTACGCGGTCATCTGGTGAGGATGATGATGATGACAATGATGATGGTAATGATGATGGTGATGATGACAAAGATGGTGATGATCACAATGCTGTTGGAGGTGATGAACATGCAAATGATGACAGAAGCTCACCAAAGAAGGACCTGACTGGATGCTTTGCAGAAAGGCCGCCAGATCGAAAGTACCAAAGCTTGCAGCTCCGCTGCTGGCATGCTCTGTACTCTCCGCTGTCTCTTCATTGGCCTGCAAGCAATGCAATCCAGTCAGCATCAAGCAGTTGGCGATCCCTCTGCATGGTTCAGCGCTTTTACCTGAGTAGTACTTCCAAGGACGCACGCAACTTGACGTGCACTCACGACAGTGCATCTGTCATGCTGAAATGCTCTGATAACTGCTGTGCATCAACAAGGCTTTGCAAAACTGTTCCCTATATTCCAAATCAGGGCAGATCAAAAGGCCACTACCTGCCCATCATTGCCTGCCCAGTCAGCAGCTGACTCAAGCGGGGCCTCAATGTTCTGCGCTTGTAGCGCTGCCGCTGCCTCTCCCTCTACTGGGAGTCCCTCATCACAGCCATCTGCCACTGTTCGATCCTCATGCAACTCTCCCACCACTGGGGTTGCCTCCATCATTCTTCCCTCCACTGGGCTTCCCTCCATCAGTCCCTCCGCTGGGCTTCCCTCATCCAAGCCGTCTGCCACTGTCGTACCCTCATGCAACTCTCCCTCCACTGAGGTTGCCTCCATCCTTCCTCCCTCTACTGGGGCTGCTACCATCCCTATTGCCTCATCTGGGTCTTCCGCAATCATCCTTTCCTCCACTGAGGTGCCCTTGTCTGACCCTTCTGCTACATTCTCACGATCCACTACATTTGCCACCTGCAAGCACAAATTGATCATGCCAGGTCCTGAGTGTAATTGCTTGGCTGGATAGAGCAACTAAGTCAGAACAGAAGGTAGATTGCGACCACAACAAATTGGCACATGATGGTCGCAGTCATTCCAGCATCTACAGGGTTGAGTCAGCCCAAAGGCATCACACCTGATAATTAACAGCAGCAGCAGCATCAGCATCATAATAATGTCCAGCAGCATTGCTTTCTGGAAGGTGCGCTGGGTGTGTCACAAGCCCCAAGTCATTATCATTCTGGTGCAGCAAGTCAGACGTCATGGCATCACAGCAACGACAATGACAAGGACATGATGCACGTTCTGGCACAGGTTCTAGGTGTGTTATGTGCGGCACAACTTTTGTCTTGCCATGCCTCACAGCAAGGCAAGCCAGGTTGTTGCATGTGCAGTTTGTGCATGCAAGCTGGACACAAGAGGAAGGTAAGCTACCTGGCTTGTAGAGGGCAGAAGCTCTTGGGCGCCCTGGTCACGCTCTGCTCTGAAGGCTGCAATAAGGTTGTCAGGGTCAGCCTGCTTCTTGCCAGCTGCATTCCCGCCATTCTGCACGTCACAAAAGGCTCTCATCTTCAGATTCAGGTCACAAAGTGATCTCTACTCCTGACTTTGAGGCAGGGCTGTTGCTCAGCAGCACTGCTAGGTTGGAATTGGCGGCAAAGCAAGTTCGCAACAGTACACAGAAAAGAACTTGGCTGTCACTTTTGGTGGCAAAGCGAGGCCACTGCAGCAAAAACAAGAACACTCAGTGGCAGGTTCAACAGCAAGGCCAGCTTACAACAGCATGCATAAGCATACCTGGCTGCCACGCTGGGTGGCTGTGAGATTGTACAGGTGCTGATGGAAGGCAGCATTGTCTGCTGCATTTCCTGCTGGTCCCCTGCCAGAGAATGTCAGCTTCCTGCCGGCTGCCTCCTGCTCCCTGTTGAATACTGCTGCTCGCCTGGCAGGGAGTGCCAGCTTCTTGCCAGCTGCCTCCTGCCTGATGTTCAGTGCAGGCTGTTCCACGCTCGTCACTGAGCTAGATGCGCCGTGCTTGCTATCAACAGCTTGGTCACCATCCTGTATTGCACAAAGGCCTGAATGACTTTGCATGTGACTGTCAGCAGTACTGTGACTGCTCAAGGGCCCTTGTCTTGCGATTGCTGACAAGCTGTGTGCAGACGCAGCAGATTGCATGCACTTCAAGCAGGCAAAGCAAGCTGGACTTGGACGTTGTCATGACATGTGCTGGTGAATGATGATGACACTGACAATGACAATGCTACACACCCCTCTGGACCCCAGAAAGCCTGCATTAAAAGGCAATCATCTGAGGCATACATGCAATAGGCTCTGGACAGCACCCTGGGTTGTCCCAACTAGCCGCACTCAAGTCAGCTTCACATGTGCACACACCAGTTGCAAGGTGGCTTCTGCTCAGGGGAACAGCAAAGATTGTGCATACTGGTTCGGTCTGCCTTCCTTGTATATGCCTGCGCTGATGTGCCTTAAGCACAAGCTTTCCTGACGACCCCTCATTCATGATGGCAAAACTAGCATACAGCACACCACATTGCCATATGCATGCATGGTTGAAAATCATACCTGGTCGGCTGAGCTTCCTGCCTGTTCATGTGCTGGCACCTGCAACTCCTTGACCTCCTTGTTTCCCTTGTGCTTCTTCTTCACAGCTATGCTAAGCTGCTTCCTCTCAGAGTCAGAGAAATGACCCTGCACAAACATGACAGACAAGCATTACATAGAGACCTGGCAAGTCACAAATGCATGCCATTCAGCATTATCTTAGTGTGGCATAGCATAGGCTTAGGCTTTCATATCAACATCAACATGATGATCTCCAACACCAGAAATGTCAATGGTACCAGTAGCAACAATCAGAAACCAATAGTAATAGCTGTTGCACATTCCAGCACAACACTGGGTGTACATGTACCCAGACACATCTGACAAGTGTGTACCTTGTGAGGCAGTAGCTAAAGGTGCCATTTGCTGTGATGCTAAATGCCTTGCACACAGTAGTCATAGTGTCTTTCCTGATTCATCAACAGCAAAAATGCAGCTTGTGTGCGATCCATTCCAATATGCATTACACAGAGCACACATGCTCTGCATAATGTGCCATTTTACCTTGAGCTGTTCAAGGGCTTGGTCACTGGCCTGGATTGCTGCCAGCAGCTGAATCTCCTTCAGTTCTGCTTCTTCCAGCAACTTTTGCTGCCTGCATCAGCATCTCCGATGAGCAAACTGAAACCGTCACAAAAAATAGATGACACAGCTTTCAACACATTTCTAAGCTTTCAGATGAATCGGGCAGCACAGTGCACAAGTAATGGCAAGTGGCACAAGATCAGCACAAGCAGCAAATACCTGGCACACTAATTTTGCAATGCAAAATTTGAGCCGCAGAGCGATGAGCGAGATGTGTTGATGCATGCAAGTACCTGAGGCAACTTGCAGAGATGTCATTGAGTTGCTGCTGCAGCTCCAGGGTCTGACACTCAAGCTTTCCTTTCAATGCATTGGTTGCATCCAGCTGGTCAGTAAGAACAGCAAGCTTGTCCTGCAAAGCACCACCTCAGCATCAGAAGTTTGACATATGCACTGACGTAGATGCACCATATGCTTGATTCCAGGGGGTTGCAAGTCCTCAGGTCTAGAAGCACTAATGATTGCAGGTCAGCAACTTCTGCATCAGCCTGCAGCGCCACAACAGTTCACTTGATTGGATTACTGACAACCCGGCAGGGTGTGAGACTACACGCAAACTGCAGCACAGGTCTTGACTGCTACGCTGTAGTGCACGCAGCACTGACAGACAGACAGACAATATACAAACAGAGGACTGACCTCGACGTGACACTGAGGTGCACACAGCACAGACGTACAGAAAAAAAAAAGGCTGACACGCGGACAGACAGGGCTGACCTCAGTTTCAGCCTGAGCTTGATCAGCCGCAATCTGTGCACTAACCAGCTGATCCTTGCTCTCCCGTTCCTGTTTGAGCTGGTTCTGCATCCTACATACCATGCCCAGGGATTGACTGTGACTGTGCAAAACCGTAACTCATAGTTTAGTCTCTATTGCCTGAACCTTCCATAGCAGAGTTGTCAGAACACACATTGCAAGCAGTGATGTTGCATTGCAATCTCAGGTCATACATGCTGATTGGAACTACGCAAAGCAAACTGCATGGGACCAGTAGTAGGTCAGCTGGATGTGACTGTACACCTCAGAGCACCAGCCGTTGCCCAAGGCGAAGTCAACCAGATGCTTTGCTTGTGGCAAACTTGGCATTTCCTACATCATCAGCAACTAGGCCACTGCAATGATGCAACAAGACCAAGGCAACTTGGCACCAATTGAATCAACACATGCACAAACTGGATGCACTGTGGGTTGCACTGGGCTTGTACCTGTCTGCAGCCATGATGTGAGTTTGCAACTCTTTTTTGAGGTCTGCAACCTCCTTCTCAAACTCACTGAAACCTTCTTCTGCAGCCTTTGACTGCTGGTCAGCTGATACCAACTGGTCCTGCAGGGACGACAGGATCAGTTAGAAAGACTATCTTCCCAACTCATCGACGTCTGACAACAGAGGGTGACAAGGCTTGAAGCAGCTCGATGGAAATGCCACAATGAGCTCACCTCCATGCGCATGACCATAACACGCGGACAACACCATCAGCCAGCCCTTGTTGAAAGATGTGTAGAGTGCAGAAGAAGCAACAAAGAAGCCGGTCAGAGCTTGGCAGTGATGCATGCAGTTGTTAGACCTTGACACAGGGCACTCTCTGTCATGCAAGGTGCAGCCAGTGTTGAGTCACCTGAATCTGTGCGAGGGAGTCATCAAACTGCGTCTGCTTTGCAGACAGCAGTTCCTCTGTGTCTTGCTGCTGCTCCTCAATCAAGGCGTGCAGTCTGCATGTCAGCAGGCAAATTGTGTCTGAAATGCTAAAAACGCATGCAGTCATACTTTAGGTACTGATTGCAACAGCTGAGAATTGGCATGATCTCACTGTCAGACACTTTGAGCCAGCTGTAGACGAACAAATGGTGTCTGAGCTGCTCAAAAGCATGCAGCCACATTTAGGTTGCTGAATGTAACAGCTGAGTACAGAAACAACCACACTACCCTGCATGTTGGACCCGGGAGCTCCGCAGCACAGTATTTGATTGGTTTGAGATGCTGAGAGGTTTTGTCTACAACAGATACAAGCAAATGAACAAATGAATTTACCTGTCAGTGTAATGGACCTGGTCTGACAGCTGCTGCCTCAGAGTCAGCAGCTGTACATCTGAAGCCTTGGCAACCTTGGCAGCATTTAACACTTTCTCCTGCAGCATATCGAGCGTGGTCAAGTTTTGCCAAGCGAGTGTACTATCCATGCATGCATCACAAGACAGAAGACACAAGACATGCTTATCAGCATTCCATAAAGCCCAGAGCAATTGCATTGGCTCAAGATCTGACACAGAAACTTGGCTACAATGCAAAAGATTGCAGTCAACCCAGGCTGAGCCAATGCTTGAGCATGGGCTCATCACAAATGCAACACCAGCAAAAGCTTCACAATGCAGACACTCTGCAGTTGGCACAACTGACCTGGGCTTCTGCCAGGGCTTTCTCAGACCCTTCTTGCACAGCTGTCAGGGTTTTTGAAGAGTCCTCTCTCTGAGCTGTAAGAGCCTGAGAAGACTCTTCTTGGTGGCGTGTGAGGAGCTGTTCATATCGCTCCTGTTGCATTGCTAGAGCAGCAGCTGATTCCACATTTTGGGCCGCAAGAGCATCCTCAGACTCTGTATCTTGGGCAGAAAGGGTGTTGGCAGCTTCTGCCCTTGCATCTGCCAGGATCTTTCCACTGTCAAAAATCTGAGCTGCTAGAGTAGCAGCTGATTCTGCCCTTTGGGCTGCAAGAGCATGCTCAGACTCTGCCTCTTGGGCAGAAAGGGTGTTGGCAGCTTCTGCCCTTGCATCTGCCAGGGTCTTTCCACAGTCAGCAATCTGAGCTGCTAGGGTTGCTGCAGATTGTGCTGCCTGGGCTGCAAGGGTTTTCTTCGAGTCGGCCTCCTGGGCAGAGAGGGTTTTGGCAGCCTCTGCCCTTGCATCTGCCAGGGTTTGGGCAAAGTCGTCACTCTGGTCTGCTAAGGCATTGGCAGATGCCGCTTCAAAAGCTGCCAGTGCCTTGGTAGACTTTGCCTGGTGAGATGACAGAACCTCTGCAGACGCAGCCTTTTCAGCTGCCAGCATGTTGTCCCAATCGGCCTTCTGGTCTGCTAAGGTCTGGTCAAAGGCAGCTTTCTGAGCAGCCAAAGCATGACCAAACTCCTCAAGGCGAGCCTGCAAGGTGCTAGCTGAGGCACTCTCATGAGCCTTGAGGGCCCTGGCAGATTGCTGTCGTTGAGCTGCCAGCAACTGAGCAATCTCTGCTGCTAGGGTAGTCACTGCGTCGCTGAAGTCCTGGTGTTGAGATGCAAGGGTGTCAGCACAGCCTTGACTCAAGGCTGAGAGGCTCTGGTCAAAGCCTGCCTTAGCATCTGCCAACACATTGGCAAATGTCTCCTGCTGAGCTGCCAACAACACTTGCTTGGAGTGCGTTTCCTGTTCCAAAAGCTCGTGAATCCTGCAGAAAGAAGCAACTCAGTTCATTGGTGCGTCAGGACCTGTCTGCTATACACACTGCTGAGACCTTTTGGCAGCCAAATAACCCCAAAACAACTTTCAGCGTGAAAACAAGCCATTGTCTGCCTGTGGTCCATGAAACTATATACTAATGATGCATGCATCACCTGGAGGTGTTGGGAAGTGTGCCAGCCATGTTCATGGCACGCTTTGCATGCTGTGGCAGGCCTTAGCACAATGTGTGGCATCACAACGTGAAGACAAGAACTCAGACAGATCAAACTGATGCATTTTTGCAGCGCCATAGCAATCACCACAAAGTCGCTGACAGCAATAGCAAGCGCTTATACCTCTTGGCAGTGGCGTGAGAGTTTGCCAGCTCATGCACAAGCTCTGAGGTTGATGCCTTGGCAGCGTCCCGCTCAGCAATGACTGTAGACACTTGCACTTGGGCCTCACCAAGCAGAACCTGCACCACACAGCATCGCCATTTGCATCACCACTGCTTGCATGCTGACTGGTGAGTTTCCAGAGCTCTGTTGAGTGGATGAAAAGCGCTGAACTGCCTCAACACGGGCATACGCAGCATGTTAGACAACTTTCTTCACACTGTTGAAACAGCGCAGGCAGCTGGGACGACAACCTGTGACAGAGGCCTCTGGCAACATTGCAGTGCCAAGCACAGGTGACCTGCCAGTACAGATCACTCTATCTGAGCAGCAACATTTGCATGCGCCGTGCAGTCAGGAATTGTCAGCAGGTTTGCCATTGCTATTCACCTGCAGCTCCAGGATGCTGGTGTTGTGCTCAGTCTGCTGTGACCGCAGAGTCAAGTCCCTCTTCTGCAGTTCTGCCTGGAACTGCTCTTCACTCCTGCAGTGAACCAGAAAAAAGGCTTGCATATACAGCTTGTTTACTTTACCCCTGCTTGCGTTGATCACATGACATGATGTGCAAGCATCACAGCAAGCTACGGCATGTAGTTGGTTCACAAATTGCTGGCTGATGCAAACGAGGTGCCTCATCTGCGAGCACCAATATGCAGGTATAACAGAAAGCTCGTGTATGCACTCAGCAGCAGACCACTGGCTGGTTGATTTTGCATGCAAGCATCAGGTGGTTGCATCCTTTGACAGATGCTGTATAGCCATGTCGATAGATACACTAAACAACAGTGAAAAGGGAACAGGGCAAGTAATTTGACTTAATGGTAAGCTCACTTTCTGCTAGAGTGGGTGTGGTCCTGAATCCTTCTGTGCAGATCTTTGTTGGCCACCATTAGCGCCTTCTTATCTGCTCTGAGGCGTGTTGCGATGCTGATCACTTGCACAAGTTGACCCTGCAACAGTGACACCGCTTCATGAGCTTATGTGCAGAATTGCACTAGCATTGATCACAAGGGTCTGTCAGCTGTTGAACCTTGGCATGTTCAGCGCTTCATGTAGTCTGACTGCAATGGACCAAAAGGCAACACTGTGAATATTGACAGCCAAGTGCATCACAGCAATCTGGTCATGTGCACTGTTTCCGACAAGTCAGTAGTGTAGTAAACAGAGTTTCAGCCTGCTGTTGCTCAAGAACTAAGCACATTGCATTGAGCAGCTGACAGAGTTTGACACCAAGAACAGAAGATATGAAGGTCAGCGGAGCTGCTGGCTGGTGACATGCCCATACGGCACATGACAAAGTTGTGGTCACATGCCCACAGAGTGCATGACAGATTTGTGGAGGCTGCACCTGAGTCTCCTGCACAGCTGCTTCATAGTCAGCCTTGACTGAAGCCAGCAGCTTCCCATCCTTGTTCTTTTCAAGACCCATCACTTTTTGCTGCCTGCAAATGCATTGCTCACGATCAGCTCGGGAAGTGTCTGCTGTGACCTCGCTGTCAGCTTCAACCAGGTGCATGCTGATCAATGCTGGGTGTGCAGTGCACTAACTAGTGTATGTCAAGCTGACAACAATGATTGTTGATGAGCAGTACGATTGGCATACAATGAAAGCAGCTTTCAAGCAGGCTGTGTGCCAGTAACAACAGATGCTTGTCTATTTTCATGGTCCAGTGCAATAAAACATGCTCTGTGCAGCGCATCAAGTAACAAGTGTGCAGTATGTTGGCAAGTAAGTGCATTTGGCAAAAGTGAATACATTTGATGACGCACCTGGCATAGTCTGCTGTGAGCTTCTTCATGTCTTGCATCAGCTATTCATTAGTACACTCTGTCTCAACCTGCAGGCATTCATGAGTATGAGGTAATGCATTGTAATGATGTGCAGGTGACCTCATGATGTACAGCCTACAAAACTCTCCAATCCTGTGTGTTGTTTTGATAGGTGATTGCCCTTTCAGCTGTGTTGCCCCCTGCACACGTGCACGCAGACTGCCCAACATACTCAATTGGTGCATTCTCTCTGCAAGACAATGAAACACGTATGTTGTGACGGCCATTGTCAGTCCATCACAAGCTGCTGTTGATGCCAAGCTCTGGTGCTGTTAGTCAAACCCCCTTGCAGGCATTTGTCGGGCTTGCAACAGTTGGATTGAGACCAGATGACTTATCCGTGTGCATATTGTTTCCAATGCATTTGACAAAACAAGCCTGCAGGTTTGATGCAGAATTGGCCTGACAGCTGCCACAAGCATTGTGCATCACTATGACCACAACTTGTTCACAGGGACGCATGACAGTCAACAGTGTCCCTCAAAAGATCAAGCAGAAGTGTGCAGAAGGTCCCACACCTTCTGCGCTTTCAGAGTGCTGCGCTCTTCAGTCAAAGCACTGAGCTGGATACGGTCTTCAGCTGCAGCTGCCTTCAGCCATGCCATTTGCAGCTCAAGGTGGAGGGTGCTGACCCCAGAGGCATCCTTTTGGGCCCTCAGTATGCTGCATTCCTCAGTCAATGCATTGAGACGTGCACAATTTTCAGCTGCAACTGCCTTCAGCCAGGCTGTTTGCACCTCAAGGTGAAGGGTGCTGACCCTAGAGGCATCCTTCTGCGCTCTCAGGGTACGGTTTTCCCCAGCCAATGCAGTGAGTTGGGTGCGGTCTTCAGCTGCAACCGCTTTTAGCCATGCAGTCTCGACTTGCAGCTGTAAGATGCTGAGCTTGAACTCATCCTTTTCAGGTTGAGCAGCCATGTGCCCCTGCCGGCAAATGCAACAGAGTCAATGACGACAAATTGATGATGATGACAATGATGTGTTACATCTTGTAGGACAGGTGCTAACTTGGTGTGACGCAAGTCTTGCCATTTTGTCCTGCAACCCACATGCCGAGATGAAAGTTGCTGAAGCTGAGGCAGACCAAGAAGTGCCTATAAGCAAAATCTGGTCAGAAGCACAGCCAGATCTCACACAGTGGGACTGATGTTTAGCGCAAGAAACCAATGTGTCTAGCGCATGCGGATGCATGCAGCTGATGTTTAGATTATAATCGCTGTGGGTTTAGCTAGTGGTGAGCTCATTGCAGACTCAAAGAAGCTGTGGTTGGCTGTGCAATGCGCAGTTGACAGCATGCAATGCACCACACCCATATTGAAAGAAGATGCAAGATCAAATTCAAAAGCACACAGGGCGAGCAGAAACTGGCAATGGCTGCAGATCACATGCATGGTTGAGCACAACGCAGGGAAGTTTGTCAAATGCAAGTGCAGTGGTCATTGCAGTAATGCATGCGCAGTGACATCAAGCATCAAGAAGCTTAAGCGATGCATCAACAGCTTTGGCAAATCAATGTCATGCAAAGGAGATATGCTGAAGAGTGTGCAAGGACCAAACCTCCTTGAAGGAAGCCCTCTTGCTGTCCACCAAAAGGGTTCTCATCTCCTGCATGAGACAATACATTGGATCCTGAGTCAGCAATTGAGCACACTTGTCAGTTGTAACACCTATCTTTTTTACACCCTGCAAGTAAGTGGACACCTGCCAAATGCATTTACAAATGGGCAATTCTCATATATGACACGTAGAAAACTTGGGCAAAGGACCTGCTGATCAGTATGCATGAAATTCATGCAATGCTTTACCTGCTGGTGGGACTGTAGAGGAACGACAAACGCTGCGCGCTGACCACCCTTGTTGTAGCGCTCCAACTGAAACAGCTCACCCTGGAACATTTCGGATTGTTTCAGTGTATGATGGCTTGTTGCAGAGCAAACGGGATGCTTCAGGGCTGATTCAAATCACATACTGATGTTGAACAAGTGCTGCAGATCGAGAGTATTCCAGTAGATCGCGTCAGCGCATGCACGCAGATAATACACTCATGCTAATTTAGCTGCCTCACCTGATTAATGCGCAGAGAAACCCCAACCTGGACGAGGGCGTCCGCAACAAATCGGTGTGGCTCAGCCTCCTCCACCTGTTCTTGAATATTCTGGAACCTCTGGCAGAAGTTCAGCTTCCTCTGCTTATACAACTGCGCCACACAATTGTGCGTGACATCAGTAAGGTGCAGACTTGAACAGAATGCATCTGGCAAGCTTGCAACAAAATGTCCAAAAGCAGACAGCATTGCTGCCTCAAGTTTTCACCTGCTGTTGTCTAGCATCTGCCCCAGCAGGCAAATCTAAATCTAGAGCTGGAAAGACGCACGCCTGGGAGAACCTGACTGCTTGGTGCATCTCGCTGCACAAGTCCTCTCTTGACTGCACAGGAAGCAATTTTTCCAGCATCACTTACACATTGTGATGTAGAACGTGTGCCGCTCACGCAAGCAATGCAAACTCATCAGAAATGTCAGGATATGATAGCGGATTTACAGCTACTGAATTGTGGTGTGGAGGTGCTGAACTTCACTTGGACTGACCTGCCGAAGAGCAATGCTCTCCTGTGTCATGTGCGCCAGTCCTGATGCAAGTTCTTGCAAGTGTGCAGTGTACATCATCTGTTTGCTATCGAAGTCCTTGCAAATCTGCATCAGCATTAGCAAAAATGTCAGCAGTCTTTCCCAGCCCTTGATCTCTGGGGTTGGGTCACAATGTTTGCATCAGCAGTCAGCTGTGTCCAAATGCTTTTTTGCGATTGGTCACCAGGCTCAAGACTTGAGTATACTTTAGTTCACAGACAGCACGCAGCAGACCGCGAACAAGCTGAGAACACTCACACGTCAAACAAGATGTGCCACGGCAAATGTTTTGTTCCGTGAACGGCAATACTACACATCGCAAACAGGTCCTCCAAGCACTTACCTGGCTGATTGGCCATTTGCTCTTTGTGAGCATAGCTGGAAGCTCTACAATTGCCATGATGTTTCGAGCTGAAAGTGCGTGCGCACGCTAGCTCTGATAGCTAGCTCTGACAGCGTTTGAACGGGCTTGCCTCTTCAACCTACCCCAGTGCTGAGTGGCAACTGTTGCCGTTTATGTTGTTCAACCTCCGGTATGCAGTGTCGACACCGCAAAAGCTGTGCGCATGCGACAGACCAAGCTCTAACGCATTGTAGGCGACACACGATTGCGCCCAGCTGCTCACGCTTTTGCAGGTACCCTGTCTGTCCGAGCGGAAATCAAGCAAAAGTTTTACTGTAGAAGAGCCCAAATCCCAGTCCAAATCCCCAAAACCACTTCTCTGCAGCGTGTTGCCGCAGGCTGTGCTGGCACTAATCTCGCTGCCCACATCGTTGCACATCATTTTCACGAGATGAAAAAATGCCTGCATGCGCTAGGCATATCGACTTGACAGAAGTCGTGCTGTGCAGCTTGACATCGAGCAAGGCGTCAGGGATCAGTGAGTTTGCGCTCCCAGGTTGGACAGCAAGTGTGTAGAAGGTGGGAGACGACAATCAACCAGGTTTTGGGACAGACGTGTCAGGAAGTGTGTCAAGCTGTCGGCGCACGCTGTTAGCGGTCACTTGCAAACATGTTCAACATGTGCCCGCATCCAGGGCTTTTGACGTACCTGATCTTGAGACGTTGTGCACTATGGTTGTGACAGCTCTAATCTCGGTACGAATACAAAGCATCCGCTGCGAAGCTGGAAGTCATGTTGTACAGAGTGGAACCTTTCTTGCAAAACCCCTCTTGCAGCTGAGATAAACAAGTGACAGCAAGTTTACAGAAGCGGCCCTGCAGCATAAGGATTGGTGCAGATCCTCCTCAGCCACCAATGCTGATGTGTGTTGTGCCAATGTCAGCATTGTCATGTCCAATGGCCATTGGCAGCAGGTATGTATAGAAGTGAGTGTGCTCAAGTTGGTGCACCTGCCATGTTGGCTTGCAAGCAGAAGACAAAGACTTGAGACAGATGTGCAATTGTGGCTATACAACAGTGTGAGCAGTCATGCACTGCTGCGTTGTCATTGTTTGGGCAAGCTGCCGTTCAGACAACAAATTGAATGAAAGATCTCTGGCCTTGATACATGATCCTTGTCGCATATCAGAAACAAGTAGGAAAGGACACCAGCAATGCATTCCTCCATGTTGCTGCCTCACGACTGTCACAGAGGCTCCACAAGACAGTTGCGTATGCACATTGTGACTTTGTGTGTTACAGCTTACTGAAGGCAAGCGCAAGAGCTCCACCTATGCGCAGCATTTGTGTGCGTCCATCAGCAAAGCTTCCTGCCTGCTCTGCGACAGTAAGGTGTCACTGACAGAGCCTTCAAAGGCTTTAGGACCAGTCAAGCTTTCATGCGTACTGCCTCACAATCATCAGTGAGTCTGTGATGTTCCCACACTGCAAGTGTGCTGAGACCCACAACTGAACAGCTGTGAATACTGGAAGACACTTGAGCCTTATGACATAGGTCCGACAACTCATTTCAGGATTGCTCGGCGCAATGTGCTGATGCCTGCTGTTGCAGGTGACAAGTTGTACATGCCTCTGCATGTATGATGTGTTGCAATCATCTCACATCGATGGTGAATTTGTCTGAGATTCAGATGCCAACCTCAAGCATGTATACACTCCGCTTGATCAGAGTGAGCAGAAACGGGTTCTAAGGCAGCGTATGTGCTACTGCTGGCGGTGTTTGTTTCACCACTGCAGTCATAGTGGCGCCTTGAATCTGCGTCTACAAACTTGCACCTAGCCTGCTCTGGCCAGAGCAGCCTGTAACAACAGATGTTGCACTTGGATCCGCGACCGTATGCATGCATCATCGTGCAAGCAAGGTGAAGCAGTGACCAGTGTCAAGACCATGCGCAGAGTCTGACAGTCAGTGACGCTGATCCTGAAACATCGGAAGGATCGCTGAAGAGAATTCGAAGCTGCTTCTGGAAGCTTCATTTTTGTACACGTGAGCATTTCCTTTTCTAAAACCAGGATTTCCTTTGTGAGGCTGCGCAATTTTTGTACAGCTCTGTCACTGTTTGCACATCACTGCAGGCCATCTGAGGAATCGCTGCGACACAGCCTTGACTCTGACGGCTGTTAGGCGGAGTAACAGAGTCAGCGGTGGTCTGAAAGCTGCAACATGTCTCCAGTGGCGAATCGTTCTGTGGTAAGCGCCGACTAGTTGCCTCTGGCTTCAGCCTGTCCTTTGGCTATGCATTGCATGATGCACGTCAGGTGTATGCGCTGCATCCGTCGATGAAGCTATGGCCTGCAGCTGCAGCATGCACCTGTTTGGCTCGCCTTTCGGCCTGGTGCGCTCGACGTGATTTCACATCGTCGTATTGCTTGCTATACAGGAGCAGAGTCAGCGTCCAGGAGACTCTGCGGCGGCATCAGCGACTGGCAATGCCCTCAGCCAGGTAAGCAAAACTGGAGGTGCAAGTTGAATTTCATTTTAAACCAGCTGGGCTTCTCATCAGAGCGCTGGCATCACAGCTTTGCCATCAGGGTCATTGTATGCCATGCATTCTGGCAGATGCATCTTGAGCAACCGCTCAGCTCAATCATTAAGGTTGCAGCTGCAGGTTTCATAAAAGCTGCGAAGTCAATGTGCTGTGCAATGCAATGCAAAGCAATGCAATGCAATGCAATGCAATGCTTTGCCTGTCTGTGAATGGCATGGCTTTTGCCAAAGGCATGCGCATGACATGCTGATGCTTGTCAAGCTCTTGCACACAGCAATACCAATTGTCTCTTCTGCTGCATTTTTCGTGCTACTCTGTTGTGCAATAGTGCAGCTGACACTTGACTGCGCAACACATTTATGGCAGCGACGTACATGGCAGTAGTCTCGTCAATTTGCAAGTCCATGTAACCTGAAGATATGAGCTTATGGTTGACTCTCGGTGACAGTGCTTGCAGGCCACGGCAAAGAGGAGACAAACAAAAACCAGAGCGAAGCGCCAGCCCCTCACCTATGCTGCTGTAGGAACGCCTGAAAACCTTCAACAGCAATACCGTCAGCAAGCAACTGAAGCTGCAATGAAGAGCATCCATTTGCCGCATTTAGATGATATGATGGCCCAGCTGTCTTCCTGGGACCATACAGGAGATAAGCGAGTATGCTGACAACTACATACAACCACTTTATGTGTCAAGCTGTGAATGTTTGAGTATGTTAGCCATCAAGCTTTGCTGCATGCTGTCTATGTCTCCAACGCTTGCTCATCAAATGCTTGCGCATCCTTCTGGGTCGGTACAATTGAGCTTTGACTTGCAGGATTGAATAGCTTGCATGCAATTTGCATTTGCGCGTCATGTTACAGCTTGAATGGAGCATGCAGTATTGCCTTGCCCATAGCATGCGACCCTTCGCTGCAGTCTGGCCTTGCAGATGGCCTCTGAATCTGCTATCAACCAACAGAGCTCTCATCGTCATGCACAATCCCACTGCAACTTCTTATCAGCATTGTAAGCTCTGCTTTGCCTTTGACAACCAGCTTTATGCTTGAACTTGAAAAGTGTGTTTGCATTTTGAGTGTGTAGTTTGTTTGTGCAGATTTTTGAAAGCGTGAGCCGGTTTGATCTGCGTGACACGGCTGCCAAGCTGTCACAGCAGGGCTCTACCATCATGGTGCTACAGCATGACATAAGCCAGCTGGAAGACCAGAAGCACACCTGGCAACAGGAGCAGAAAGAAATGATAAGCGACCTCAGCTTGTCTGAAGAAGAAGTGCAACGACAAAAGGAAATGCTGTCTGACAGAGACAGTCATATCCTCAGTTTGAAACAGAAGTTGTCCAGCATGGAACTGAAGCTAGCTGACAGTAACAATGAAAATGGCCAGCTGAAGCAGCAGTTGTCAAGCACTAGTACTGGTAGCAAGGACGATAAGATTCAGGAGCTACAGCAGGTTGTGCAGCAGCTGCGTCAGGAACTTGACCAGAAGAACACAGCTGCTACATCATCAAGGTCAGAGTCAGCACAGGCAGAATCCCTTACTCTGGCAGAGCTGCACAAGCGTAACCTGCGCTTGAAGGCTGCTATCAACACATATATGGCAACATCTGTGGCTTCAAATACTGCGCTTCACGCTCTGGTCAATGGCGGTAAGCTCTTCCACTCCTCTATTGAACTGCCTTGCATTGCTGCTAGCAGGCTTCCAAGTCACGCTGCATGAAGGGAGTGACAGCAAGTTGCAGCACTGGACGCCACTGTGCAGCTTGTCATGCCTGTGCTTTGAAATTTCATGCTGAGGTGCTTTTGTACTTGGACAGCAACTGACATGTACTTAGTGCAGCATTGCCATCCTCATATTGCACATCAGTTTCTCAATGTCACTGCAGGGGAGTTGGACGTGGAGACGTGATCAAGCTTGTTCAATCTATGAGAAGGCTATTTTCGACACTGTCAAGCAGGCCAGATCAGTGACTTCCAGCTGGTTTGCAGTCCATGGTGGTGGTTCTGGCGCAGTGCAGCAATCAGATGGCAGATAGTATATGTAATTGGGTCAGCAAGGCACTAGGCCTGTCAATGTAGTATGTATGCCCAGTGCAGATATGTCATCACGCTCATCACACAGGCAGCTGATGCTGACTAGCCGATGTCAGGGTAGCTGATGTCAGATAGGGATTAGCATGTAGCAGGTGCAATGGCACCCCTCGTAGAGAGTAGCAGTAGGCAGTCTTGCAAATCCAGCAAAAGGTGTTTTGCTGTCACAAAGTTCACACAATTCCAATCTGGTTTGTTAGTCAAGCTTGTAGCACATTGGTCTGTTCCCATGTCTTTGAGAGGCCCTGGCAACAAGTAGTACAGCTGTAATGACTGATGTGCAGCCTGCTCAATGCTGCACTTTCATGCAATATGTTGCCAGACAAAAGCATGCAGCCATATCGTTTGAAAGAGTAGCTTCTGTCAGCAGAGCAGCCTAGGCCATGATGTGGTGACAATCTGCATGTGGTATTGCTGCCATTGTTTTAAGCTGCGCAATTTGTGCTCGACTTTGCATACAATGTCCTGATGAGCAGTAATAGCAGCTCATGTATATGCTGTTCTGAGCAGCACTTATGGCAGTCATCAGAGCACTGATGACAGGCTTGTGAGAGTTGGTGCATCATGTGCAGAATGAGCCGAACGTGCATGATGCAAGGTGGAACAAGCCCCTGCAAGCGCTGACCCAGGATCAGAAATCACGCATGACGCCTCAGTGACGATCAATGCGGTTCAGCAGCTTTGCATGCACCCGCTGTATGCAAGTAGCAGACCAGACCGAATTTTACAAGCAGGCCATGCTTCAGATGCGCAGTGTGTCAGCACACCCAAGCGTTAAGCTGGATTCACAGAGCAGAGAGCACGACACCCATGGAAACACTACACTGAGCAGATCTAAAGACACTCAAAACGAGCAGCACAAAATCTTTCGTCGAATTATTGCACAGCCATCTACACGGCAAAATTTGCATGCATTCTTAGCATTCAGCATGAACCTGGCCATTGCGTTTTGCCCAGCATATGTTGTACAGCTATAATGTAGTGCCCATTGGGCAGACTGACACAGTGTATATAAAAAGCTCAAAGCTGACACTGCGCATGCGCAAACAAGATAGCACAATCAGGGTGTGGTGGGCATAGATAGAGATCTGTCTATCCTTTTGACTTGAATTGACCAAAACAGCTGCGCATACTGCCATGTTACGCTCATCTACCAAAGTTGTAGCCTCTCCTGTCTACACCAGCACCAGGCTTCCATTTGATGATGATTGCCAGAAGCAGTATAGCTACCAGTGCAAGGATGATGTGCCATCCATGCTTCTTGCATGCCTTGTTTGCAGCAGATATGCCATTTTTGCATGGCACATATACAGGCATCAGGGATTGAGGCACAGTGCCAACATTGATTTGTTTGGGGATAAACCCAAAAGACCATCTAGTGACCCACTTCCAGGGCTTGACAACCACCAGATTTTCCGGCAGTGGCACCTTTGATGCTTTGACAAGGCCTGCAGCATCATCACAAGCTCTCAGCACATTCTGCTGCCGGATGTTCTTTTGCTTGCACAGCCGTTGGGTGGATGTGTACAGAAGTGCTTGCTTCATCAGGAGGAAGCGCCCTGTTTTCCATTGACTGACACAGCTTGGGCACGGAAGGCAAGCACTTTGTTGAGTGCTGACATACGCAAACAGGAACATTGTATTTAATGCAGCCTTGCACATGACACACACGTTGCTTCTGCACTCACACGGAATCCAATGACAGGACATAACATTTTAAGACAATTCGTATGCGACAGCCAGTTATTCACATAAGACTCATTCTGTACGGTAGTCGCGCACTCACCCCCTTTCTTGCGGATCTTGACAACACCACCGCTTGGATAGCTAGGCGGAAGACCGTCAGAATCTCCCTGTGCTGTACTGCCCCTTTGCCTCCTGACAGAAGTAGTGGAAAGGGCTTTTGCCTCTGCCCCTGTTGAAGGGCCGCCTTGAGCAGACGCCTCACTCATGACTGAGGGTGGCTTAGAGACTGGTTCCCTGTTGCCAGGCGTCTTAAAGCTGAACGTTGCGCTATGACTACCATGGCCTGAGCCCTGATCACCCACACACCTCATCCTTATCTGCAATGACCATGACATACTGTTGGCAACATGACACCTTACATAAGAGCCAGACTAGCTCTGCTTTGGCTTGGCTCAAAACAAAAGCATAGCAGCTCTGGTCTTGATTACAGACCTAGATCGATGGCACCAGTTGTCAAGAATGCTTGCTGCTTGCATGCATGCCAGCTCGTGAAGCTTGACAAGGGTGCACAACAAGTGTCAGTTGACGTGCAACTGTCAACCCATGAAAGTTGCAGGATGCCTTGCAAGACAATGACAATCACAAATGATACAGTAAACTCTTGTTGTAACGACTGCTCTGGTTACCACAAAATTTGTCCTTACATCAAGTTGTCCTTACTCAGAGAGACCACTGCAGTCAGAATGCATTGCTTGATTACCAATCGCACTGTCCTTACATCGAGATTGTCCTTACAACAAGAGTTTACTGTAGTACAAACCCTGCTACCTGACGTTGCCTTGCTTGCTTGCTGGCCTAGGACTGGTAAGCAAACAGATCGGTTTTGAACTAGTCAATATGTGAACAGTGCTCAAATGAAGACACCCACTGTGTATAGGGGCTGAACGCGCTTGTGACGCTGTCTGATCCTGTGTGCATATGCTTGGCCAATGTTGGTATAACTGGTCTTATGTGCCAAGCAGAGCATCTTGTCTATTTGACCCGTGCAATGATCCAGCATAATGAACAAGCAAGCATGGTCACTCACTTGATACTGGGTGCCTGGTAGCAAATCGGGGATGGTGTGCTCCTGCACTTTGCCAGAGCATGTATGCAGCTGGCGGGCAGACTTGGCGGAAGAGGTGGACATATCAGTCAGCTCAATCTCGTGGGAAGCTGTGCTGGCACAAGCGGCGCCTGCTGTGCTGTTGCTGTTGCGCTGCCAGCTCACTGTCAGCTTTGGTCTGCAGCAGCATGAACAGAGTTTGTTGTGAGCAATGCTCAGCATGAAGAAAGCCCAGCATTCAGGAACTTTACATATGTCAGGTGCTTGTGATACAGCATATGCGCATGAGGGCATGAAGAGTTGTCATTGACAGCTTGTTTGTTGTGGTATTAATACTGTATGGGCAGATGGCAGGCAGGAATGAAAGCTACTTGAAGGGTCCTGTTCAGCGTGCAAATAACCATACTCCTTCACAGAAGTGCCCAATGTTTGCCAAGACTTGCCATCAGTACTTATATTTGAGCAGCAATGGCACCTGCATCTGTATGTTGTACAGAGGAGCTTCACAGTAGCTCTGACACCACAAACCAGACAGCAGGCTTGCAACATACAACTAGATACCTTTGCAAGGGGTCGGCATCCACAGAGCAGTCCAGCTGTGACGGTGGCTCTGGCGGCAAACAGGTTGTGCCAAAGCTGCTTTCAGCGCTCCAGTCTCCTTCACCCACAGAATTGACAGCTTGCACTCTCACAGTGTAGCTGGTGCCGGCTGAAAGGCCTTGTAGCCTGTGTTGGAGCTGCTTGTCTCTGTAGGCATCTTGGAATTGGCTGCCTTGTTGGCTGTCATCACGATGTTGCAGCCTGGAAGCAAGTACAAGGGTGCAGCTTGGAGCAAACTGATGTTCACAGCTCTTGTAAGACAAGCTATTCCTGAGCACAAGCTTTGGGGTGAGGTATGGACAGCATGCATAGCTCTGTGGGGCCTTGACTCAAGGCCAGGACCCAGAGGCAGATCGTCCAAAACGCAGACTGCCTTTCAGCACATGTTGCATCACGTGTTCAAGATCATAACAAGCAGAGTTGCCCACAGCTTGTGCTGCCTACAGTAGCGCAGGCGCCGTCGTGCTAAGCAAGAACCACAGCAGGGTGATTGCCTGGCAGGCTTTACAGATGTTGCCGTCGCTCAAGACGTCTATTGCTTGTGGGCTGACCATCACAGCGCTGCTGACCTGTAGGCAAATACTTGTGCGCCGTTCTCTTGCTCAGGCACCTCCCACTTAACAAGCGCCCCAGTTGCGCTGCGTTTGCTGCAGACTGGCTGAGAAGGCGGACCAGGTGCATCTGCTGCAGTTTTGGCTGAAGCTGTTGGTGACCAAGGACCTTGGCCCTGAGCGTTCTGAGCCCTGACTCTGAATGCATAGCCTCTGCCGGGATGCAGCCCTGGTATCTGTGCATTGCAGATGTTGAACGTCAGGTCAAACAGGTTGTGACAACGCTGATTGTGCTGAATGACATGCAAATAGGCAGGACATGCATATTCTCTACAGGTCAAGCTATTGGCTGTGCATGACACATGTGCAATGCAAATGACAATGATCAGCTTGTTTGCCAGCTTGTGTATCACATCTATGCAAACAGCTGCCATGCTTGCAGTGATTGTGCTAAACACTGATTGCCTGAAGGTGCAAGGTTGCTTACAAATGAAACAGATGTGTGAAGCCAGCCAACCCTTGCTCAGATGGTCAAGAACGTCACAGAGTACAATGTCTCCTGCCTCAAAGCTGCAGTGAGGCAGGACTCTACACATACTCGTGAATCAACATGCTATGTTTAGCTTACCTCGAAAGCATGGTCTGGTCCGCTGTAGCCTTTCTGCCAAGCTAGAGCAGAGCCTCTTCCAGAAATACTTGCACACTCCAGAGTGTAGCCTGTCACAGGGCTGCCATTGTCCTGTTCAGGCGCATGCCACTGTACAGATGCACTGCTACTGCTGGCACCTGCAGAATCCAATGCTGTTGGCTTGATGTAGTCATGGCAAGCTCAGGAGGCAGACAGCTCTGCCTCCTGTGACAGACGTCACTTGCATCAATTATAACAGTCACAGGCACTTAGGCACACATGCTGCTAGGCATACTCAATTTGGCATGGCCACAGCAAGCAATGTCGCTGCTGCTGTCGTCGTTCAGAGATGCTTGGATGCCACCAGGCAATGCAAGCTCCAGAGCAAGAGTGTCATACAGCTGCATACAGGTGCAGGGACAAAAGACATAGAATAACAGCAGTGCAGCTTCACTGCAGGACACAAGATATGTCCAATAGGATAGGAGTTGAACAACGGCTGTAAGCCTTTACCTTCAGCTTGCAAGCCCACGGGAGCAGAAGGTGATGATGCAGCAGTGACTACTTGTGCTGCACCACTCCAGTCTCCAAACCCAGCGGAGTTGCCTGCCTGGACCTGACAGTTGTACTCAGTGTAGGGGTGAAGACCTGTACACACAACACAGCCCTTGTTCAGACCTCAAGTGCACAGAATGCAAAACTTCAGCCTGCAGAGTTGCCTGCTTGAACCTGGCAGTTGTAGTCAGTGTAGGGGCGAAGACCTGTACACGCAACACAGCCCTTGTACAGACCTCAAGTGCACAGAATGCAAATCTTCAGCCTGCAAAGCCTGCAGAGTTGCCTGCCTGGACCTGGCAGTTGTACTCAGTGTAGGAGTGAAGACCTGTACAAGCAACACAGCTGTTGTTCAGATTTCAAGTGCACAGAATGCAAATCTTCAGCCTGCAGAGTTGCCTGCTTGAATCTGGCAGTTGTACTCAGTGTAGGGGTGCAGACCTCTACAAGCAACCCAGTCCTTGTTCAGACCTCAAAAGCACAAATGCGGAAGTTCAGTTCCTAGAGCCAGCGGAGTTGCTTGCCTAGACCTGGCAGTTGTTATCATTGCAGGGATACAGATCTATGCACACAACACAGCGTGCGCTCAGAACTCAAGTTTACAATTGCATCACTCCACTTTCATGGTCATGCTGATAAGCAACATAGCTATTCTTCAAAGCATGAATTGACAAACTCAGAACCCTATGCATGACACATGCCTTTGGCCAAGTGTTGAAGAAAGCAATGCAGACCAGTTCAAGCAACACAACCCTGCATCCACAGATTGAAGCAATAGCTGGCAGTCAAAGAGCAGAGCCCTCGCTTTTGGCACTTTGGGTGTGTTTGGGGTGAAGACTATTCATGCCAGCTGTGCAAGATGCTGTTGGCTTGGTTTGTGCCTAGGAAGGCTGTCATACTGGCTCCTTACCTTTGTCTGGACAAAGTCGTGTGCATGAATGCATGTCACACGCGCCGTAACAAGCATGCAATTCGCCAGAACTGTGAGCTCACAGAACTTGCAACGCCTTGCGTGCAATAGGTCATATGCACAAAGCAAACCTAGCAGTGGTTCTGACAATACTGGCAAACGCCACAAAGAGTCGTTTGGCTGACAGAGTGGCACTATTGCAACTGAAAGTGTAACGCGTCACATCTTAGCTGCAACAAGTCCTCGCTGTCAGCCAAATGGTGCACCTGTAGCTTCAGCCATCAGACCAATAGCATGAGGATGGACAGGCAAGAAGCAGTATCAGCCACCAATCCAATGGCATGAGAATGGATAGGCAAGGAACAGTATCAGCCATCGATCCAACAGCATGAGAATGGGTGGGCAGGGAACAGAATGCGCGAACGAATCGTGGCTGACCTGTGATGCTGACAGATGGTTCTGCAGCCTTGGAGCTCATGTGCCATTCACCCACACCGCCAAAGGGCTTGACACCTTGAGGAGGGCTCCCTTTCACAGCAGAGTTACCATGCAGTGATGATGCAGAGTCCATAGCCTGCAGTCACACAACATACATGGTCCTGCCCGTGCTAGTCTTTACCATGCAGTGATGATGCAGAGTCCATAGCCTGCAGTCACACAACACACATGGTCCTGCCAGTGCTAGTCTTTACCATGCAGTGATGATGCAGGGTCCATAGCCTGCAGTCACACAATACATATAACCCTGCCATTGCCAGTTAGCACTCCTGACTGTGCACCAACTGTGGCGTGCTACAGCAACAGTCTGCTGCATGCTGCACATGCATGCAGGTCTGTCACACAATGCAGTGTGACTTTCAAGCTATACTGATGTGGCGTTTGAGCTTATCGTGGGTCGTAACAGTGCATTAAAACCTTATTGAGTGCTCACACAGCACTCTATGGCTCCATGATCTGATGGGAGCTTGTCGTAGACAGGGCGCAGGATTGTAATGCAGAGCAATGTGACTGACAAGCTGCACTGTTGTGGGTTCAAGCCTTGCCTGTGTGTTCACAGTGCTGCTAGAGATGCCGAACTTGCAACTCTGATGCAATGCAGTGTGGCTGCCAAACAGCACTGATATGGGTTCAAGCCTTGCCTGTGTGTTCACAGTACTGCCAGAGGTGCTAGAGGCATCCCCCATAGAGTCCAGAACACCGTTGCCATTCATGCTGTGGTGTGCAGCGCCCAAAGCACCAGAAGCAGCACCAGACAAAGCTGTGCTGGAGCCACTGCCTGTTCTGCCAGCAGCGTGTTGTATGCTGACCATGTACTCAGAGACTGCAGCGCCTCTGGAAGGTGGGCAGGCCCATGAAAGCTTGAAGGATGAGGCAGTGACCGCTGTTGCTGTGGGGGGTTTGGGGGCTAGAGGGGGGGCAGGGCGAGTGGTGGCTGACCCTGCAGCAAGCAATGCTTCTTTCTTGTGTCTGGTTAGTTACAATGCGTCCAGTACTACACCCATGGGCATGAACAAACTGAGGAAAGGGCCACACAGATGTATAGCTAAACATGAGGAGCATGAAGTTCAGCTTTGCAGATGAGGGCTGTATAGAAACACATTGCAAGCGCTTATAGTGAACTGCATGCAGAGTATGCATCTATGTTAATAAAGGGGCATGTTTGACATTCCAGACCCAACTGACTGATGATACGAACAAGAATTTTGCCACTCACCTATATTGCTGGCAGGTGAAGCTCCTTGGCTGTTGATGGCATACACCTGGAAGCGGTACTGTGTGCCAGGCATTAGATCATGTACATCAGCTTTGCAACCTGACGCCGCCACTTGCGTGAGCACAGTCCTGAAGTCATTCGCTAAAGCACCTGCAGCAACACAGCAAACCTTGACCCACCTTCTGCCAGGTGTCGCATCAAGTTCTGATAGCGGACAATTCTTGAGCAAGTGACTTTCACAACAAGCACTACTGAGTCAAGCTAGCTGCCTCAACTCGGGAAATCCACAACGTGCTTGCTGGTCTTTGATACGCTTCAAAACATTGCCCCAACAGTGCATACACAGATCCTGTGTCAAAACAAGCTGGTACCTGTGGACATCTCCAAGCGGTAAGAAGTCACGACGGAGCCGCCGTCATGCTGAGGAGCGTCCCATGCAACCTCAATGGCCACAGCACTCTGCCCTACTGCCCTAGGGGCTGTTGGGGCATGAGGCGCCCCAGCTGCTGCCCTGACGTCACTTGCAATGGAGTAGTTGCCCCAGCCAGATGTATTCTGTGCTCTGATACGGACTTGGTACATGCAACCGGCGTAAAGGCACCCCAGAGTGCAGGCCAATGCTTCACCCTGTAAGACAACACACATGATGTAGAATTGGTCGGAGGCACTTTGCTTCTTCTGTATGCACCTAGCAGGATCATAAAGCATTCTCACAGACAAGCATGCAAATTATTCTTGTCATGACGGCACATGTGAGAATGACTTTCTAGTTCATACTGCATATGCAGTGCATGCAATGCATACGCTGGAACAACAACAGCGGCAAAGCTCACCCATCACAAACTTCAGCAGAAGGCATGCATGTCTTGCAAAACCTATGCATGTTCTCATGCACACATCCCTAGCGTACGTCCAGCCTGTGTGTGTGATTGGTCACCACTTCATATCTGCCGCATCTTGAATGACATTTAACAACTGCTTGTGGTGTCACAATCAGGTGACGGCTTATGGAGGCATCCAGTGTCAAGCTCACCTGATAGACAGTCACCCACTCATGAGGCATACTGGTCAATGCTGCTTTGCTCTTAGGCCTGAGCTCCACTTCATAGCTGTACACAGCGCTGCCACCGTCAGATGCAGGCGCATCCCACCTGATACTGACGCTTGTGCGGTTGCTGCCCAAGACTGTTGGAGCAGAGGGGGAGTCAGGGGGGATTGCAGCAGTCTGGGCTGTGAAAGGGTCACTCCACAGCCCTCTGCCCTCCTACAGAATTGCATTCACAAAGATGAGCGTCCCAGTTGCAAACTAAAGGTGCTGGCTTCTGCTGAGGCTGACGCTTGTGCGGTTGCTGCCCAGCATTGTTGGAGCAGATGGGGAGTCAGGGGGGATTGCAGCAGTCTGGGCTGTGATAGGGTCACTCCACAGCCCTCTGCCCTCCTACAGAATTGCATTCACAAAGATGAGCGTCCCAGTTGCAAACTAGAGGTGCTGGCTTCTGCTGAGGCTGACGCTTGTGCGGTTGCTGCCCAGCATTGTTGGAGTTGATGGGGAGTCATGGGGCACAGAAGCAGTTTGGGCTGTGACCAGGTCACTCCATAGCCCTCTGCCCTCCTGTAAAATAACACCCATGAAAGTGAGCAAGCCACCAATGCACAAAACATGCTGACGCTTGTGCTGTTGAATCAGACGTGGAGTCTCTAGAGGGAGCAGCAGTCTGTACTGTGACAGCATTGCTCCATAAAACCCTGCCCTCCTGCAAGTCAACCTCACAATGATGAGCGTGCCACTCTGAAACTAAAAGCACTGACTTCTTCAAGTCGACCACCCAGAAAAACTTTGAGATCATAGATCAACATCATGTCATGTAATGAGCAGCAGAGCCTTCGGCCCTTGGACGGGTGCAGAGAAGATTGTCACCAACTATGTAGAGGTGCCAAGGAAAATCTGATAGCATATGGAACCCTTTGATAGGGTTGAAGGATGGCTTACGTTGGTTACGTTACGTTGGTGCTTTGCAAGGTGTTGCAGTCACGCTTAAAGCAATGCCAAAGCTTGAGCAGGCATTCACACTTCACAGATGTGGTTTGAACAAGTCTTTCTGCTTTCTGTGAGGGAATCTGCAGCCAGACCAATGCAGCAGGCATGTGACGCAGCAAGCTGCAACAAAATTGAATCCTCCGTGAACACATCTCATATCTCCAGATACATATGGTGGCAAGAGCACATTCCTCCTGGCTGCACTTTTCTGCAGAACGTCTTCAGAAATAATTCAGGTGTCGTAGCTTGACACCCACCTCATTTTCTGCTTGGACTTTGAACCTATACTGCAGGCCGTTCTGCAAGTTGGCAGACAGGTACTGGCAGTCAGCCCCGCTATACAATGGCTGAAAGTCACCACCCTGCCCATCATCCCTTTGCAGTTGGTAGGCAGTGATGGTACTCCCCCCATCTGAGGGGGCTTCCCATCGTACAAGCACAGCATTTGAGCTTTCTGCTGTGCATGAGACAGTCTCTGGCTTGGAGGGCACAGTGGCCTGAGTAGCGAAGGAAGCTGCAGGACTCCAGGGTGAGCTACCCATGATGTTGTGCGCCTGAGCAGTAAGTAATACATCAATCAAATCAAACAACCAAGCATTTGGTCAATGACTGGGTCAATCAAGCAAGCAAGCAGGCAAGCAAGCAGGCAATTGAATGAGACTTGCAGTGCAGGGCAAATCAGGCAGAATACATCAGCTGAGCAGGCTAGGATTGAGCTCAGCTGGACAAGCTGCGGTGAATGAAACTGAGACAGCTGAGCTGCAAAAGAATTGCCATTGACCATGGCAACGCTCATAGCTGTGATTGGTGAAAGCAGAGGCAGGGCTAAGCATCTGATAAACAAGTAAAGCATGTCCAAGCGCTCTGATGGGCACGGTGTAGGTCAGGTCAACTTCAGCCAAACAAGGCAAGCAACAGAGATTTGCTGATGTGTTGATGCGTGCATACATACAAGCATGGCTCAACAGGCTTTGGGATGGTCAACAGCAAGGCGTGTCAAACAACACGAAGCAGAAGCCATAAGAGTTGAAAACATCAGTACGACTACCTTCACACGCGCTGTGTATTCATTGCCTGGTAGCAGCCTAGCTGCTTTGTATCGTTTCTCGTCACCCTCATACACCAAAACAAAACCCTGCAGCAAGTCCAACAGCAAGTCCAACAGCATGTATTGCAACAAAGAGGGTACGCAATGCAGCTGATGCACGCAAGAGACGTCACAGCACCTGCTCAGGTTTTGTCAACCCTGTGGCTGTTGAGCAGCGTCTAGTTCATAGACTGTGTAGCAGCATCAGTGAAGCAAGAGCCGCTGCAACCAGATGTCACATGTGGCAAACCAGGTGGATAATGATGCTTGCTAGCAAAGGTGACAACACCCACCTCATCTGTTTCTGGGTTTGTGATGCTGCTCGGTGACGCCATTTGCAGACTGTAGTTGTAAATGTCACACCCCCCTGTCTCATCAGGCTCTTTCCATTTGAACTACACAGCAAAATACAAGCCATCAACCCCCAAGACCAGCCCGGCACATGAGACACCATTGCACTTGGTACTAGCTCAGCAAAATTTGGCATGAGCAGGTTCCCGCTTCAAGAAACAAATACCCACCGTAAGATTAGTGCGGCCCTTCCCTCCGAGAGTTGGCGCTTGAGGTGCATTTGGAAAGGTGGCTGGGGTTGCAAATGCCACCGGCTGAGACATTGGCTGTGTGCCTGGTGCTGTCAGTGGTGGCAGAACAACAGGCAGACACACAAGCCTGAAGGCATAACGCCGTCCTGGCCGCAGGTGACCTCGGACCTGCATAAGATGATACTGTCTTTGCCTGCTTGCAAGGCGTCAAGTGATCAGGGAATTGACTTGGCATGGTTGGGGGCACCTGAGTGATGAGGTCTGTGCCTTTGTACACCTCAATCCATTTGTCTGACTTGCACATCCAAGCAAGCTCTGCCCCAGTAGCTGTTGATCGCGTTTCAACCTGGTAAGCAGCAAGCTGTGTCTAGTGTCTAGACTTGTGTCAATCAGAACCCTAAGACCTTCGGTCACTGTACCTGCTGCATCTGAAGCTCGTATGCAATGCTGCACGGAGGAAAGTCAGTGCCTTGCGGAGGGGCCTCTGACAAGCCAGTCTGAGTCACAGCCGGCCACTGCAAGTTCATGCTTGTTGTGTCCACCAGCAGCATGGTCGGGGGCGAGACTGAACTGAACAGTGGAACGTAGACGGGAGCTAGCTGCTCATTTTGTGTTTCTGTGGGTGTCGCATGGGCAATTTCTGGCTTATGAACGTCCAGAAAGCCTTTACGGAAACCGTTCTTTTGTTTCAGAACATGCGTGCTTCCAGCACCGTTCGACACACACGGCAGCGCTGCGTGACCGTTCTCAACAGCCGTGCCTGCCATGTCACTTGTGATTCTAGATGCGCTGAGCACAGAAACGCGAGTCAAGCCGTGCGCTCTGTGCACAGGACCCTGACGTGCATCTAGCACACACGCCGATCACACGTAAGCCGAGGGGCAGCTCGTATTGCAAACTGCCGCAGTCAAGCAGCGAAGGTCAGGATGACGAAGCTAGGCTTACATGTCGACTTCGTCACGTTGCATCGCAGCACCAAATCGCCTGCAGCAGTGTGCCCGCGCACGAAGCCTGCCTCGGCGAATTCCAACAATTTAGTATAACCTGCCTAGGAAGTCATAGCTGGCTTGCCACCTGGCTGAAACCCCTCGAGCAGCACGAACGACAGTGCAGTTCTTGGAGCGATAGGCTTTGAACGGCACTTCAACGCCTGCCTGCTGGCCACCTGTCCCCCAGTCACCCGCTGACTTGCGTAAGCTCAGGCAAGGCAGGCCTATGGCTGCAGCTTTGGCCTGATCACAGCGTTGTGAGCCGTCAAACATGTGGGTGCAATAGTAGGCCCCGGTAGCTCTCAGCCGTAACTTATGGCGCACATCCAGGTCTGCATGACCACTCGCTGCTCAGAGGGTCTATGTTCAAAACGTGCAGCTGGTTTGGCAAGCTTGCATGGGCCGTGCCTGCCAAGGCAAAGCTCCTCAACTTACGCAAGGTGAGATGCCCTCTCACAGTGCTTTGTTGGTGGCAGTGGGGCTGTGCAAGTCGCTGTGTCGCTCAAACTGTACCATGCTGTGTCAGGAGGTGCCTTGCTCTGCCTGTTGGTCCTCAGCGGCATGTACGAAAGGTGCAGTGCTCAGCTGCAGCAGAGCAGAATGCACAGCCATCAGGTCTTTTCAGATACTCAACAGAGCGGAGTAAGAAACCGCCGGTCAAGCCAGGCTTCCTTAACTACATGTAAGCAGGGTGCAAGTTGACTATGTTTGCTGCCTCCCTGTAAATCCAGGTAAGTAATTGTCAGCCTCTGAATTTTGCTTTTATAGGGACAAGACTGAGGCTGATGCATGGAATAGGAAAATGTTTAAAGAGGTCACAGGGGTCAATATGCCTATCAAAGGCCAGCGCAAAGCATCTCCGCTGGGCTTTTTGCTGTGGCCAATTGTATGGGTCAAGTGGAAAATACCCTTGCCATTGCGCTATTTATGGTGGCTGGTCTGGTCAAGGGTTTTGGAACTTGGGCAATTTTTACACAAGCAGGTTGTCTTGCAAGGTAAGCCCTGAGCTGACTCAGATGCTTCAGTAGGCGTCAGCTCACAGTAGCAGCTTGGGTGCAAACAAGTCAGTGTAGCGGGTTGATAGCCTAGGGAAGGTGCTCGTTGTCGCTTGGTGCACAATCCCTTTTTTCACAAGGTTTTGGGCGCCTGTGTCTGTCGCTCGGCGTAGTGCAAAGGACCAAAGAAAGATGAGTCGCAGGTTCAGCTGATATTGCAGTTTCTGCCAACATGCCTCATGTCTTTAATGTTATTCAAGACGCATACTAGACATGCTCAGCAGGCCCAGCAAGGTACATACTGGAGCAGTTGAATGTCTCACATCGCTTGGGTCTTGTGCTCATCTGAACTATGTGTACTGAATGTGGAAGGTGGAGAGATCCTTGTTCAAAGATTTCTGCCAAGTGTCTCTGGGTTTATCCTTGGCAGCTCTTTCTTGCTCATGTCATGCTGATTACGCTGGTTGCAAATGACTTGCACATCTGCCTACTTGGGATGTCTGTCCCACACTTTCGTGGCAGCTGCTTCCTAATTGTGGAACACAGACTTGCGCCACACACAACTAGCACATGTGGTTGAAGGTGAAACACATATGATCATCGTTATTCTAGTGAAACACATTGCTGTCTGCAGGTGCCAAGTTGGATGTTGAACTTATGCGTAGAAAACAGCCAGGCGCACCTGCGACTTTTTCTCGCCAAGTGGCTCTATTCCGCTTCCATAGGACTTTGAGCTGGTGGGGCTCCTTCATGTACAGGCTGCGGCTGTATAGGGTACAGTTCTCTTGGCTGATGTGATGTGACATAAGCAGTACAGTGCATTACATTTCATTACATTACAATGCATCACATGCGTGGCGTGGCATGGCATTGCATTGCATTACACCGCTTTACATAACAATACATGACTCATATGGCATGGCATTGCATTACACTGCACTGCGTTATATTGATTTCCTGAAACTGACTTCATGAAGCCTTTTTATGCAATCTGCCATGCTGTGTCCTTGAGATTGTGGACTTGTGTGTTGAACGTTTGAAGCCTGCACTGCTGCTGCTTTTGGTAATCAGGCTGCTGTTGTATGGGGTACGCTTCTCCTGGCTCATGTACTGTGACTTGCTGCAATTTGCCATGCTGTGCATTCGAGATTGTGGTTTTGCGCATTAAGCATCTAAAGCCTACACTGCTGCTGCACTGAATGACCAGCCTGCGGCTGCATGGGGTACGCTTCTCCTGGCTCATGTACTGTGACTTGATGCACTACAATGCATCACATTGTGCTGCATTGCATAACATGACATCAGACTGCATTTCTTAATGTCCAAAAGCTGAATGAACCAAGTATTTGATGCAATCTGCCATGCCTTGTCCTTGAGGTTGTCCATTTGCACTTTGAGCATCTAAAGCCTGCTTTGCTGCTGCTTTTGATGACCAGGCTGCGGCTGTATAGGATACACTTTCCCTGGCTTATGTGAGATAACTTGATGCAATCTGCCATGCTGTGCATTGGAGATTGTGGTTTTGCGCATCAAGCATCTAAAGCCCACACTGCTGCTGCTTTTGATAAACAGACTGCGGTTGTATAGGGTCCATTTCTCCTGGCTCAGGCGATATGATTTCATGCAATCTGCCATGTGTATCAGGACTTCACCTCCCTCCATGCTCATTGAAACGGTTTAGGATAACACAGGAGCAAACTGGTTGGAGAAATTTGAGTGCTCCAATACGTACCTAGCTGGGCTTGCTGAGCCTGTCTAGCATGCGTTTAAAATGAATCTGCCATACTGTGCTCGGGAGTTTGTGGATTTGCGCCTTGAGCATCCAAAACCTGTAATGCCGCTGCCTCTAACAACACGCTTAAGTGGGCTCAGCATATCTGACAGCAGCATGCGCCTGCTCAGCCTGTTGCTGATGTCAAAGCTTGCTGCAGGGGCGCCCACAGGAGGTGGCAGAAGCATATGCAAAAGTTGCGGCCGCAGCCAAAGCAAAACAAGTGGCGGCAAGTGGCGCTGAGTATAGAGTGTTTCAATCTTGAAGATAATCATTTTCATTGCACTTTCTAGCTTACATTGCTAGGTGTGTGTGGCACAAGTGTTGTCTTGCCAGGCAGGCTTGTCCTGAGCATCACGAACTGAATCACTCCTTGCTCTTTTCAAGCCAACATGCTATGTGATTCTGCCTGAATTTTGGATCAGCAATAATCAGGCGGCAACAAGTAGAGGTCCAGATTTCAATTGCACTGAAATTAGATGCCTCTGCGATCTAGATCTTTGGTCACTGACCACACATCACAGCCTGCGCATCACATCAAGGCATACGACGTGGCCTGACTCTCCGGGTGAGTGCTGGTACAGTACTCAGCTTACAAAGCTTCATACCAACTTTGCTGGGAATATTCACCAATATTAAGATCGATCAAAGTATTGCATCTAAGTGGTGGGCAAGTCCTCAAGATGGTTCCATGCTGCAACTGAATTTGTAAAGACATTGTGTGCTGCCGTGGTGCTGAAAGGACGTTAAACTCTCAGTCGCAGGTCCGGGGTTCGATTCCCGGATCTATCGACACCGCTTAGTATACTGTGCGGGACCCCGGTGATAACCCAGCCGGTTGATAAAATTGGTTTGTCCGGTTGCTACAGACCGGCACTGGTCTGGTAACCACTCAGGTTGGCAAGAAATAATTTGCTACCTGCCCTTCATGGGCGGTACCAGGATTGTTGCCAGCGGGCCGTTGATTCTTGAGTGGTCTTCATCAATGGTGCAGAAAGAGAAAGACAGGGAACAAGGCATGAGTAGCAGTGCCTCGGGTTGCAAATCCGATTGTCCCTGAGGACCAGGACGCTGCGGTCTATCTGCAGTCTCCTTATCACGCCTCACGGCGTAGTCATTTCTCTTTTTCTCATTGTGTGCCGCCAAGTCTCCTTCTACTCATACCTGGCAAGGCCTCAGATGTGGCAGCTGACTTCTTTAATACTGGGAAGTCAGGCTGCAAATCAATCTGCAGTGATGGCATTACAGACCGTGAAACCATATGAGATGAGTAGTGAAATCAGGAGTCAAATCAGTGATGTGTTTGACTTAAGTCTCTCAACAAGCAACGCGGCAGTAGACAATAACGACGCTTACGCCGACGATCGCTGCGTGCAGCATACCAAATCCGTCAGGAATGACTCTCAGCTAGCCGAGTGTAGACTGAGCTGGTGTCTCGTGGCGTTTTTACTGATCGAAGCAAGTGCATGCCCTTTCACACACCCGCGCTGATAGCCACGAAATGGCGCCTAAGAAACCTCCCAGAAGCAACGAGGCCAAATTTGCTGTAGCATACCTCCGCAAACAGGGACAGTCCGTCAACAATCAAGTGTCGGACGCCGAGGTCATTGCCAGAGCTAAGGCAGGTAGGTCAGCCAACAGCTTGGCTTCGTGTGATCTCGTTCAGTGTTCTCAGTACGCTGCAAACCTCGTCAAGTCTGCTTTGACTGCAGAGCGAATCAGTGCAGCTGAGAAGCTGCCCTTGCCCCCTGTGACTGAGCAGCACATCCCAGACGCTTGGCTGGCTTCTGCTATGCTGCAGGCCCCAGAAGCCGCAACTGTTGCCGGCGGTACTGACACCACAAACCAGCTTGTAACTGAAGCATTTTCTGGTATGTTTAATGTCATGGCTGCTGTCAACCCTCAGTCCCAGGCTGCCAACCAACAGCTAATACTACAATGCCCTGTGCAGAGCCTGGCATGGCAGGGCGGTCCTCCTGCGTGCGCAGACCCAACCCAAAGTATGCGGCAGCTGATGAGAATCAGCTTCAGCCTAAGCAGGTCTCAAATGGTGATGCTGCTGATCCTTCCAAAGTTGATCATGACAAAAGGCAGCAGGGTACAGTCATAAGTGCGCCTCCCTCTACCATAGCAGCTCTTGGCTCCTGTGTACAGTCCCTGACATCAGCTGCAACACAATCAACTGAGCGCTCAGCCCTGGCAGTCATCCAGAGCACTGCAACAGACAGCCACCTGCCAGCTATCAATAGCGTCTAGGCTGTGTTGCATACCTCACAGGCTGCACCCATTACCAACAGCAATGGCAGACATGTGGCGGCAGAGCAGCTTGGCAACGAGGCTTCCCAAAGTGCTGTTCCATCAACAGCTTCTCTCAGCAATACTGGCCCAGCAAACACAAGAGACTCTGCAGTGGCAGTAGCTCTGTCTGCAGCTTCCTCTGCTACTTCAATTGCTTCAGGCACAGGAGCTGCACTCAGCATTCCAACAGTGACTGCAACAATCGCTCCTGCCAGCAGCTTGACAGCAGCTGCTGCAGCCACTACCCCAGGCAGACCTGTTAGACCTGCTGGTACAGGACTTGCCCCAGCATCGGTGGTCAGCATCATCAGCTCTACTACAGCACCTGCTGCAATAGCAGCTAATGTAGGGGCAGTCGCCAGCAGCAGCAGGCCTCCTCCGCCCAGGTTTTCAGCAACTGCCAAACCTGCTGTTGTGTCACAAACTGTCGGTGCAAGAAGCAGAAACAGCACAGCTTCTGTTGGTGGAGCAGTGCCAGTCATGCCTGCCTCCAACATGGCCATTGTGCCTGTCAGCAATAGTAAAGACTTACCTGCTGAGGATCATCTGCGCACTCTTGACGATAGCTCAGCAAAACATCTGTCAAGCATCATTGACAATGTGGACAGCATTTCAGAATGCCAGGATCCTCATGAGCTGCGCAAGGTTGTCCATGCGTTGCTGATGAAAATCCTGCAGCTTGAACGCGAGCTGGCGAACAAAGCTCAACTGATTGCCGTCATGGACAAGGCGGCAAACTTGTTCAATGTCCAGAGTGCTAGTATGAAGGACTTGTTCAAGACAATGAAGGCAGTTGCAGCTGGCGACAAGAAACCAGCAAAGCAGAAGAGCAGTGGCACTGATTATGAAGATTGGGTGCTGACAGTAGAAAGGGTGCAAGGGCCAACCATGATGCTTGCAGAAAGCGGTCCACCTGTCACACAAGTTTGGCTGTTCACCCTAGCGCCACCTGTCGGTGAAGACCAATCCTCAGACACTGAACATGCTGGTGGATCTGGGCAGCAAAGTCTGACGTTGTTGCTGGCCAAGGATGCTTTGAACCTTGCTGGATTGCCAGAAGACAAGGTGGCTGGAAAGACATCATTGGTGAGCAAGCTTTCCTCATGCCGTTGTCATATTGCATCTCCGTAAGCTTTTGCACCATTGCATGCTATGCCTGCATAAACTTGAGGTCGGCTACACTCTGTTCAGCACTTGTATTGCAATGCTGGACTGATGCAAAGCATTAGCATTATTCATGGTGTCATGGCTGCAACTATGCTATGACCGGCATACTAGACACTGCATATGAGCGATCATCGTGACCTTACACCTGCATTTGTGATGCAGATCAGTAATGCCTTTGGACAGAGCAGAGGTAGCTCCCGTCTGAAGTCCCTTGAGCTGAACGCTCCCATGAAGGCACTCAGGAGGGAGCTTGATGCAGATGGCAATGATGCTTACTTTGACAAGCATGCAGCCAAAACCAAGTTTGTTGAGCTTGAGGTGATGAGTCAGCTTGTCAACAGGATTGCTGAGAACATGATGAAAGAGACTACAGATGCCCTTGCTGATGGTGGTAAGCTGGAGTGGTTGCGCCCAGACAAGGTCCAGCAGTATGTGGTGCTTGACAGAAAACAGTGGCAGATCCAGAAATGGATGCAAAGCCTAAATTCTAAAAACAAGGCACCATCAGAGCCTACAGCAGATGCTGAGTGATAGTGCATGAGACTTTAAGGGTGCCATTCAACTACTCGTTGCAACACAGTGTTTCATTTCATTGCTGATAGCCTGTGATGTTGATTGAAAGCATGTGAATATGTCTTGCACATCACAGCACACAAGCCAAATGTGTCAACCAGTTGCAAGATCAGCTGCTGACAATCACATTCACCTGTTACTTTTTTATTATAATGATCTAGCAAGGAAATGTGTTGACAGTGGCAGCTCTGGTGTATTGTCTTGAGCCTGTTTTATTGCATCCAAGCTGAAGAAATCAATACAAGTATGAAGAACCCTTATGCACGACGTTTTCTTTGATTCAAGTGTCGTCAAATGCATGGCTCTAGCTGTTGCATGCTCTTGTGTTGACATGCTATATATTGTGTGTGATTTGTTCTGGAATGTGCATGACTGCAGACTACATGTGCTTACAACGCTTGGCTGAATTCTGTGTGAGTGACCATCTTGTCAATCTTCCGCTGATTCCACCTCTCAAGAAAGAATCTGACGCAGAACATAAATGTCGCCTGCTTCATCTGGCCAACACTGCCCTGAATACGCTTCAAAGCACTGTTGCACTGCTCAGCAATCTGGCTATTCAACACCTGCCACTCAGGATACAGTGACAAATTGTAGCTCCTAGCGCATGATACATGATTGAACCAGTGAAACCTGTCTGCCAGAAACATGGTGTCCTTGAAATGTTCAGGTTGCCGATTTAGACAGTAGTCCTGCAAAGCGCATGCAAAGTCGTACACAACAACCTTTGGAGCGATTTCAAAGTATTTGAACAGCAACGAAAATGCTTCATCCCTGCCCTCAGCATCAGGAATGATGTAGAAACAGTAGCAAACACCATGCTTGCAAAACCATGTAAAAATACCACCAGTGCGCCGACTTCCACGTGAACCGCTGACAAATGCTTGACGGCACCCTTCCCATGAGTCTGCATTCCTATCCATGGCATAACGCTGTCTCACACGAACTTGCTTGACCCCAGAGCACACACCAGTCCGCAAACACTCATTTGACACACTAGATGGAGCATCTTCAATGCTGTCATCTGCAGCTATAAGAGGCCCACCAATCCCACATGCCATGCTGTTGTCAGCCAAGCATTTCAAAAACTTGGCATAGTTTGCATGCATAGCTTCCCCTGGACGTCTACAGCCACGCATGTGATCAAGAGCCAAGCAAAACTCGTAGAACAGTGGGGCATCAAGCTGTAATGTATCTATGAGTTCAGACCCAAATCCGTGTCCTATATCAGGGTCAACATCAACAGCCAAAAACTGCAGCATGCTTTGCGCAACTGAATGTGGGAGGTACGACAAAGTTGGGCTGTCAGATGCCAATGTGACCAGCATCTTGGCCAGGATGCGCCTATTAGACCCAGATTGAGCATCACACATCTGACCAATATCATCAATCAAAGCAGACATGTCGAACCTCTGTACTAATGCCAAGAGCTCAGGATGCTCCTGCTCATACACAAAGGGCTGCTCATCAGTTCTACGACCAGATGCTGTTTTGCCGTCACCTCTCACATGAGTAGCAAAGCGGGACAGCAGTTTGCGTGATGGGAGACTCCCTATAAAGCAGCGCTGCGCTCTGTCGTGAGGCCTCTCATGCCTGTGACCATCAGAAGGACCAACTTGCTTGATGGGCACACCAGTATAGTATTTGGCAAGGATACTCTCAGATGTTGCATCCCCTATCAGAACATCAGGGCAACTGCCACACTCAGGACATGTGAAGGCATACTGCAGATCCAGCTTGATCGCCCAGGCTTGAAACACCTCCCTAAAAGTCTTGTTTGTGCAAAACTTGAAGCATGAACCGTCAGGAAGTGGCGGCACAAGATGCTGGTAACTGTCTTTCTGAATCTGAACATAACCATTCAAGGTTTGACCATTAAGCACAAGCTCATTGGCATAGCCATACAGCATGCGAAGCGAGACACAACTTGAATCAGAGTAGTGAAACAAGCCGTCATCATACCCATCATAGACAATGGTGCAATCAGGGTTGTGCGCTGCACAACGTAACTCATACAAGGGACGTGTGCAGCCACCACATGGATCTGGATATAAGACTACACAAGCAGGATTGACTTGTATTGACTGGTATGCATGCCCACAAGAACAGAGCTGCCTGTCATTGGCAGGTTCCAGCCGCTCAGGAATGCCCCTTCTGCTCCATGCATGGATAGCCTGTGTTGTGGCTGCATCAGGAGGATATGGGTATGACTGATGAGGAGACTTGCAATGCCAAATCTTTGACCAGTCTTGTTCAGTCTCCTCCTCTTGATCAGCTTCAAGACCATCAGCTCCGACCTGCAGTGCAATGTGCACATGCTGAGACACTGACCCATGGGATGACACAAGGCCAGTCTGCTTGTTGTGCATCAGAGAAAGGCATATCCACAAGATACATGCTGCAAAGCATACTAGGGAATGTGGAACAAACTGAAAACCTGCGCAGGATGACAAGCGCATGCAAATGCTAAATAACATAACCAATCTCACCTGCACCACATCTTCTTCATCTGACAAGCTGTTTGGCTCTGCATCTCCATGTGCATCAATATACTGTCTCACAGCTTGACAATGCTCACACTGGGTTCTGCAACTTGAGTGGCTACAACGCAGCGTGCTATCAACTCGTGAGGGTGTCACCAAGCACTGACCAACCCAGTAAGCGACAGGCGTAATGTTCTGATGTGCCGCACAAACTGGAATTACACCATGCTCTGGCAGCTGCACTGGGACTGACGGACGAGCCGATACATGCGCGGTGTGAATAAATAACATTTCTGATTTGCATCTGTCCTGAAGTTCTCACAGCTGCAAACCAGACTGCCTCCTCGCCGAGAAACCTGCATCAACACCAGAACATATGAGCACATGGTAGGGAAGCTCCTAATACTGGTGAGACTGGGCAAACCAAGACTGCGTGCCCACCATGACTGGGCGTTGAGGAAGCAGTCTTGGCATGTGCACATCCACATCCGGCAGAGCCCAGCCATCATCTGGTAGAGGGGTCTGATATGCAAAAGGACTGATCAGCAATGCATTGCGGAACCACTTAAGAGTGCCGGGCAATTCTCTTACAACAGCAGTCAGTTTGCGCTTTTTTGGTCTATTTGTGTCTGCAGCAGAATGCGGTTGCTCTGAAGGCTGCCTCCTTTGACGCTGCGTGCTGGCTGGCATGCTGCTGCTGCTGGCCTCGAATGACTGCGCTGGCACATCAAGCAACATCCAGTCACAAAGCTGCTGCCAGTACTCATTTGAGAACATGTGCTGCACTTTTTCTGTAGAGTATCTCCATGTGCTGATGTCATTGGAGCTGGGGCCTGTATGCATGTACACAAAAAATGCTCGCTGAGGATGAGTTGCTGCTATTGCTTTGGCTAGATATTGTAGGTTTGGCATGCGCCCTTCCCACAATTTCCGCCGTTTTACTGGCACAGTCTGCAGCTCTCCTTCCACTTCATCCACAGCTCTGAAGTCAGACGAAGAGTGTGAGTGAAGCTGTTGCTGCAAGAAGCCTAAAAAGTCATCACTGCTCTTCAGCTCTTGCAGTGAGTCGCTGACATAGTAACGCAAGATGTCTGCGACGTCTGTATATGCGACCAGGGCGTGACCCCCGAGCCTGATGCTGAGCTCTGCCACCTTTTTGATAAGCTTCTGACCTGCTGCGTCGAAGTTGCTCGGCATCTGAACTGCAGCCACGTTTGTCGCAGCCATCGGCCTGCGTGGAAGGCGGTCATCAGGACCAGCAATTCTTTGCAGCATAATTACCCATTCGAGCTAGAAGAGCAGAAGAGCAAACAGCACGAGCACAGCTGCGCGCAGAAACTGGTATGCATGATCCTGGGGAAAGCAAAGTACTTGCCTGCGGCTAGGAGTATAAAGTGGCAGGCAAAGGTCGTGATAGCTTCTCGAAGCTTCACAACGTAGTTTGCTGTGACTTCGAGGCGCTGATGTCTGTAAAGCAGCAACAAACGAGCTGAGATGCAGTATTGGGCAACAGTGCAATGCCAGTCTCAAGCACCCACGGGAGCTGCCCAATACACACCTCTCAACGTCAGAAGTACTTGCAAATGGTCTGCCGACACTTTACCCCTGCTTTCATGGCGCTGGACCGCTGCCGCGAAGCCCTTGAACACCCAGTGCATTGCGCAAGCACCCGCACTTCTACTTGATTTGACTTATGATTTCACTAGCCAAATCAACGCGTTTCACGTCAGTGTGGGGGTGTAACGCCTGCAGGCATGCGCGGACGCATGCACTCGCGAGTGTATGAGACAAGAGCGTCACGTCGTCAAAATCACGACGACGCAACTACAAGCAGAGTGGGTTGTGGCAATCAGGGCAGCAGGCGTACACTGCACTTTCGACCTGTGAGTATCACAGCTCCTCAATCGGGTCTAGCCTTCCCGCATGCTGTGTGCGCGTCCTGGTCGCTTCATTGCCATATCTCTGCAAGCGGTGAGCATTCGCGCTGTCTGCAAATAAGCATGAGAAAGTTGGCATAAGCACGACCCTTGGCTTGAAGCATGTCCGGCACTTTTCACCCAGAAAAGCTTTGTAAAGGCTGACTTCGCTCGCGCAAAGCTTCTAGCGACCTTCATGCGCTGCAGCAAGCATACACTACCTGCAATGTACTCACCAGCAACCCTTCTGTAGGCCTCAAAATCAGCAGGAGGAGTTTGGGCAAGGCCGAAAGTCCAGATCAAAAAGGGCCCAGGGCACAGAGCAGCTATGGTGCAGTGCACTTCACAGCCAGCCGACCAGCGTCAAGCCCTGTCGGTGGTGAGCTGAACGTTCATGACACATATGCCAGCACCATACCTGCACGGCTCCTGCTAGCTCTGGCAGTGTAACATCAGCAGCATGCAGTGCTTGCACGCACTTGGTCAAAATCTGCAAAATGCCTGGGTTTTCCAGCTTGCCTCTTCAGCAGCCATAGCCCAGAATCCCAAAAGCTTTTCCAAATTGTCAGATCAAACCGATGGCTGCTCAGTCAGGCTATTTGCTCTTGGCTCAAATTCTTGGTCTATGAGCATAACACTGACAAAGTCAAAGTGCAGCATCAGTACTTCCACAGTATGCTTCATACTGTTACAGGCTGTGATTGGGGCAGGGGCAGCTGGCCTGGTTGCTGCTAGGGAGCTGGTGCAGGAGGGGCACCGTGTGAATGTCTTCGAGAAGGGGTCCGCCCCCGGGGGAGTGTGGGTCTACACAGATGAAGTAGAGGCGCCAGACCTCCTCGGTAAGGACATATAAAGTTGTTCTTGTAGCTGCGAAATCAGCCTAGACATGTGCAACCCAAGTCTTGTCTTGCCAGGCCACCTTGTTTTGATCATCATAGAAAGGTTGTGATGAGTGCACCAATGGCTGGGAAGTTGCACAGCGCAATGCATTGTTTGTGGCTTACTTGGCATTCACAGTTAGTCAGTACACTGTGTAGCGCTTGGGCTGTTCTGCAGCAGACCCTGAAGCAAACATCAGAGCTTTCCACAACGCCTTTTGCCTTTCTGTTCAAGCTAATGGCAGCTGCCGTTGTGCTGCAGAGAGGACAATCGACTGTGACAGATTGTGATGTGCTGATCAATTGACTGCAGGGAAGGACCCCAACAGGCGCCTTGTTCACAGCAGCATGTATGCAAAGCTGCGTACCAATCTACCTAGGGAAGTCATGGCCTACACAGACTTTGCCTTCGATGACTTAGCAGGTCAAAGCAAAGACCCTCGCAGGTTTCCTTCCCATGAAGAGGTCAGCTTTGCTTGCTTTTAGTGATTGCATTGAAGCACTTGACTGCTACATGTTGCACCAGACCTGCCATCATCACTGCTGCTTGCATGCTTGCTAAGCCCAAACAGTCACAAGAGCTGCCTTGCAAGCTTTCATGCATCACCGTTGTCCAGAGCTTGCAAGACAGGCTTTATCACTGTCTGCACTTATCAAGCATGCGCGCAATGGTGATGGTGAGACGACTGCTGCCATGCATAGACTTTCATCGTTGATAAAGCCAACTCAGCATGCTGACCATAGCAGGTGCATGTTCTACTTCTGACTCATTTCTGCTTTGCTTGGGCTTGTCCTGCTTTCAGAGTTTCGGCTTAGGGCGACGGTCATCAGCCAAGGGCGTACAACCACATGCCAACCTTAGTTGAGTCTCACAGCATTGACAGCTTGAGTGGGCATGCAATGCAAACCATTGATGCTACTTGCCATGAGCACACAGAAAACAGCATGCATATGTGGGGGCTCAGTACAGCCTTGTAATTGGTGCATTGTGATTGGTGCGTCTGTCCAAGTCTATCTATGTTTGTCTGAAACAAAAGTTGTATGGGCATTGCAGGTTTTGAGATACCTACAAGCCTTTGCAGCAGCATTTCAATTGAGCCGGTACATCAGATTCAACACAGAAGTGGTTGCAGCTGTCCCTATTGCATCTGACAGTCATCAGCATCAGGATCAAGAGCGGCTGAAAAGCAATCAGCATGCAACTGCAAGCGGCCGTGACACCAGCTTGACTAATGGTGACTCACATGGCAATGAGTCACAGCTGCCCTGGCCCAAGTGGCGCATCACGACTAAGGCAGTGCCAAAAAGGAAGCTACCAAGCAGCAATGAACACCTGCTGCAGCAGGAAACGAGCAATGGCAACATTAGCAATCACAGCAACAGCATAAATGGTCACTCTCATGATGCTACCACACACAGCAATGGTCACGCACACACGGACAATCCTCATGCATCCCCCCCTGTCTCAAGTGGCACGGACGCGCAGACAGGCTGTACAGAGGCCAATGGCAGTGACGTACAGCAGGACTTCACAATCCCTGCTGGCAGTGACGCACAGACAGACAGCAACAGTCAGACTGCCACATACGACGCACTGGTGGTCTGCAATGGCCACTATAGCGCACCCAGATGTCCTGATGTCAAGGGTTCAGACGCATTTCCGGGGCAAGTCATGCACAGCCATAACTACAGGGAGAATGAGGTCTTCAGAGGTCAGACAGTGGTGCTTGTGGGTGCCTCTGCTTCTGGTGAAGATATATGCAGAGAGATTGCGGAGGTAGCAGACAAGGTAAGTCCACTACAGCAGCAAGTGCTGGACCACAGCGACCAGACCCTGACAGCAATTGACGCTACAGCATAGACTCTTGCCCCACACAACTCAATAGTCCTTTGTACAGAAGCACCGCTTTTTTCGCTAGTTGCAAGGCTTCCTATTCTCAGACAACTGCTGATGCTAGAGTGGAAACAGTGACACCTTTGATCAGTGCTTCTGAAGTGGTCCAGCTCGTGAACAGACTTGGTTGCTCAAAGACAGTCGCTTGGTCACTATACATACCTAGCAAGGCCTTTGAGCCCAACTAGCATGCGTTATTATGTATGTGTGTAGACAAGGTAACCCTGTTCATCCCAGGACGACCTGACCTGACTTGAGTCAAGCTGCTGGCAAGGCTGTCTCTTGAAAGTCAGACAATATGATCTGCTTGCACTAGACAAGGCAGCTTGATCTGAATTGTCGTAGCTTGTCTGTATGTACGTGTCGATCAAAGCTGCATCACTCTCATGCTCATGTATGCACAAGAAGCAAACCGCACATGCTCAGGAGGTGTCATCTGACTGTTGCTGCAGACTTTCTCCTGTGCCACCATTGGCAAAACACAGATTGGGCAAAACAGCCATCAGCATAACATGTGCATGTGACATGACTCATGCACATGTGACATGACTCATGCATATGCTGCTGCAGGTTTACTTGTGTGCCAGGAGTTGGCAAAACCCTGAGTGGGCGAAATCAACCAAACCCTTTGGCCATCAGTGCAACATTTGGCGGCGGCCAGTACCTTCAGAGCTCCATCAAGACGGCTCAGTCACCTTCACAGACGGACAGCACGTGGAGCATGTGGACACTGTCATGTACTGCACTGGCTACCTGTACACATTCCCATTCCTGGACAACGTTGTCTCAACAAATGACAACAGGTAATTTTACACAGCCAATTTGTTTATTTGTGTTCGACTTTCATCAGCTTGGGCACAATGTATGACTGCGTTTCCATCAATGCTGGTTCTGGGTGACTGCCATGCGTTTTTGTAGCGCTACAATAGCTGTGCAGCAACCAGTCAACCCTGCACTGCAGTCAATGTTGGGTTGACACATGGCTCCTGATTCTTTGAGCACAAGATCTATGATCTAACTGTCTTCAGCCCAGCTGAAGCCTGTCTTCAACCCAGCTGAAGCAAGGGATGAAATGTTTGCTTGAAGGCAGTCAGGGCGTCCACACAAACCATCTTAACACTGTGCTTGAACAATCTCCAAATGCTTTGCCAACTGCTTTGGTCCCAAAATCACATTTCAGTATTCGATGAATCAATTGAGACCACTAAGCGCAATCAGATCACTGATGCAGGGTGTCTCCTGTGTACCGCCACATCTTTCCAATCTCCACTGCTCCCACATTGTCCATCATTGGACTGCCCTGGAAGGTCGTACCTTTCCCAGAGTTCGAGGTGCAAGCTAAGTGGATTGCCAGAGTGCTATCCAACAGAGTCAGTCTGCCTAGCACAGCAGCAATGCAGGCTGAAGTGGAGCAGTTCTATGAGGATTTGGAGCGTGAAGGCGTTCCTGCCAGGTGAGAACTGCTGCATGAATCTGCTGATCATACAATGATGCAACAATGGCTTGAGATGGTTGACAAGTAGCAATGGGAAACTGTTTCTTGCTAGGTGAGCTTTGTGTGAAGCTCATGTGCATTCATTCTGCAAGGAGTCAAAGCGTGAAGGCATCCCTGCTAGCTGAGTCCTGTTGTGTCACCCTGATGCATCCATTTGTTACAACACAGTGATGCGCTGGCGTTGTACTTGCCAAATAAAGCTGAACTGCAGCAGACCAGGACTACAAAGATTTGGAGCCTGATGCTGTCCTTTCTAGGTGAGAGGAACTACATCTGCAGCTGAAGTCCAGCAGTTTGTGAGAATCTGGAGCAGGTCTCTATTCTATTATGCTCTGCCGCAGGTACACACCTTTGCTTGGGGATAAACAATGGGGGTACACGGACTGAATATGCAAGCAGTGTGGCCCAGATGCCGCCCAGACGTTGCCCAGACTGAGCAGTGGCGGCATACACATATAAACCCATGCATCAGTACAAGAGAGGAACCCCTGACAAACACAATACACATTTGTTGCAGGTATACACATCTGCTTGGAAACAAGCAATGGGAGTACAAGGACTGGATAAGCGAGCAATGTGGTCCTGATGTAGCCAAGACTGAACCATGGAGGCGCCAAATGTATGAGGCTACTGGGCAGAACAAGAGAGAATTCCCTGATAGGTATGCCAAGTCAACAACACTCACAGCTACCTCATGCCCAACAGCAGTTGTGATGCTATGCTATGCTTTTGGCCATAACATGAGAGAGTTCTCTGACTGTTATTCTTTTAAAACCAAAGCAAATCAGCTGCTCTGAGGCAGCACGATCTTTGACGGAAGTTGACTTGCACTATGTCTGTATCTATACCAAGACGGCAAGCCCTGTTTTCAATCCAAGCCTTTGCTCAGCATGGAGGGGCACAGATGCATAGCCTCGTTCCGTTGTCATGTGTTGTGGCCAGTGCGTTCTGACTTGCATGATAGCTCTGTACCCACAGATGCACTGGAGCTATGATGCAAGTGAAAGCAGACTGGCGGCAGTGCATGCCGACAGCTCTATTCTTGTGGCTGCGTAAATTAAGTTTGCCATTCCTGACAGCACATCAGGTGACAGATGTTGTATTGCATTGTTACGGTCAGTGCTTACCGTTGCATGGTGAGGGGACTTCTGGTTGCTCATTCAGTGCAATGCAAGCGTTCTCCTGGAGCAGTGTACACTGCTACGTCTTGTTCAATACGAGCAATGCCTTGCTGTCTTTGCATGCTGCCTTCTCTGGCACTGTAGCACGACTAAGCACATGACAGTCCGCTTGCACATTCAATCTCATGCAACACAGACAAGCTTGCAGTCATGTCATCTGACTGAGCAAGCATGGATGATGCTTGCAGCTACAGAGACGTGTGGCAAGATGACCATTTGGTAGAGGTAGCCAAGCAAGCTGTGAAGACCCAGTCAGCCAGCTTGAGAGCGGGCTGATTGCTCAGTTGTTCATGACCGGGAGCCCTGGCCCACTTTCTTCTGAGCAACATTGTGGTTTGACAGAGCTAGCCAAGCTATGCATCATGTCAGCATCAGCTTGCTTGACTCTCTTGTTTTTTACACATTTCTGCAGGGGAGTTTCTGCTTACTGCCAGAGCTTGTCAATTGATTGTCTTCGTTCATTCTAGTCAGTGTTGGTGAGTTGATAAATAATGATGCAGCGACGCGTCAGCATTTCAATTATGAGACAATCTGCAACCTTTGGAGCAGGCGCAATTTTACAACAGCTGAGATGCTGTGACATTACAACATTGCATACTGATGTTCTGTTGTACATGGTAGTGGTCACACAATAAAGTTTTGAGGCATGTAGTGTTTTACTGTCATACTATTCTTTATGCTGCTGATCAATAGTATTTACGTAGTGGTGTGATACACTTGCTGTTAAAAAGAGTGTGCAATAAAAATGATGCAAATGGAGACGGTTGATGCTCAATGATTGCAATCGCACCGCTGCAAACAGACAACAGTGCAGCAGCTTAACATTGTTGCTGCAAGCACTGTTGCTGTTGAAATGCATCCTTAGCAAATACAAATGTCACAAAGCAAGCAGGCCTGGTGAAATCCAACTTTAGACACAGCTGGACTGTAACAGTTGCTCAGCAGAGCTTGTCCCTCTAGAAGGTTGTGTTAAAATAATGAATTATGGCATTGACTGTAACACCATGGTCATCTCAGCTGCCTGCAGCCCAAGGGCAGCAGACGTGGGCAGGGTATACTGCGAGGACGTGTGGCCATATAGTACCCCACAAATTGTGCACCCCCTCGGACTCACTGCCACCCAGCCGTGAGCCAGGAAGCAGACCACCTGTGGGTGCCCTTACCTGACTTCCAGCATGTTTGTGTTTGAAGGCGTAGTCAACTAAAGCGCCCTGCAATCAGACAACATCAAGGCAATAAGCTGAAGTTTGATTCAAGACATGCGGATGCTTCACAAGGTAGCCAATGTCCACCAATCTGCAGATTCAATCAGCAGATTGGAATCTGCAGATTCGACTGAGGGCGTTTACAAGGGCTGCTCGGTCAAGATCCAAGGCAGAGCCCTGAGGGCTTTGCCAAATCACAACACAAAGGCGCCTTTTTTTGGGACTGGACCCTCACACTTGCTCAACGCTCCGCACTTCCTGGCTCGCTTTGCAAACTTCAGGTCCGTCACGCGTGTCGCCTCTGGCTTGCTGCACCGTTGAGAGCTTGTGTTGCCCTTCTGTGTATCCACCTGCTTAGTGGTCCTGTACGTGTGTTTTGAATCCAACGGTAGCCTGTCTTGCTCGCAGCCTCAGCAGCTGCAATTATGCAAGTGCTGCTGCTAAGCTCTGTGTTGCAGCGGACTTCTAGCTGTAGCTTCCAGGTAGCTCAGGGAAGATCCCTTTTGCAGTGCCTGTTTTGAATCAGTGGCTCTGCGATACCTCACCGTTGCACACTATTTTGTTATGCCCCTTCACAACACGGCATCTTTGGGGCGACCTTAGGAACCTCATTTTCAAGCTGCCTAAGCTTGCGAAAGTCAGGTCGACCAGCCATGCTTGCCAGAAACGCCTCTGAACTATAGGTAACCAAATCAAACGCTGCAAGTGCTGTAACGTCACTGAAACGAGTAACCAGGCTCCGAAACCAATTGTGACAAGTCTGCGCTTGTCACACAGTAACTTCCGTGAATAGGGAGTGTTGAGATAACACTGGTGGTCGTGTAGCAGACGCGATCCTGCTACCACCAACAACCTTGTACGATCTGTGGTTGGCCGCGAAGCAGATTCTGGCTAAAGACAAGCTGTACTCCGGGGCCACTCAGATAGACGAGCGCGAGCAGTTCGCTTCAGCCTTCTGTTCAGTGTTCGACGAGCTCATCAGCGCTGAGGCTAAACGCGCACCTGACGCACCGGCCTACTCGGTTGACATGGCCACCTTCATGGTCATGCTGAAAGCGCAGCTCGACGAGCATAACCAGCTCAACGACTACGGTGATCCGGATGACGCAGCTGAACCTATGGAACACGATGGTCAGGATGTCGGTGACCAGGCACCACCGGCTTCTCAACCAAACCTGGTTTCCTCAGCTGGACCATCTGCTTCTGTTGCTGCTGCTGAATCAACACCTGCCGCTGGTACCAATCCCACAGGCAATGTGTCTGAAACACTTGCAGCAACAAACC